>JABTTQ020001364.1:0-211342 GCA_016081115.2 Rehmannia glutinosa
CGTATTGCTGCAACATGCCTTTTCAAGTAATTAAAGATTAAATTTTAAAAAATATAATTAGCAAAGAGACCTTAATTGAAACTTTATTAGGTTAGACAAAACGTCTTGTTTCATGTCCACAGTCGGCCAAAAACCCTTTAATTTCAAACATTCCACCAAACCCGAAACCCACTGTTAAAATATTTTTGTCTTGTTTTTTAAAGTCAACTACGAATTAACAAAGCCTTGAGACCTGAAATTATGCACAACACATATTCATTAACGTCAATGGTCGTTAATTTAAAATTGAAATATCCAAACACCCTTTGACATTATTGTATACAATCTTTTTTTTTTCCTTTTTGAAGGATTGTATACAATTTGGTAGGTCAACATGTTTGTAAAAAGTTAGTGTAAAATTATTAGTGACGAAGTCAGGGAGCCCAATTAACATTAAAAGAAAAATAAAATATAATACATCAACTGTAGAAATAAAATTATAAACACGTACAAAGTTTTGTAATTTAAGATTAATCAATCGTAGAATAAAATAGCTTACTTCGATAATGATGAAGAATAGTCATCCTTCGATCCTATGCCTTGATGATGAACCCTAAATCCTAAAAAAACGAATAGAGAATAATGCCAAAATTTCGAGCTCATGTTGGTGGAGAAAAAAAAATGTATAACATTTTGAGAAATGAGAAAAAATGATCAAGAGTTCAAGATTCAAAGATTTTTCATGGTTCAGAAAGTGGAAAAGAAAAATATAAATAAAGGAATTGATCAAGGCTCTATTTTTTGTACTGTAAGGTGTAAGAACAATTTGTTTTTCCTATTTTTCGTAATTTCTGTTTTCATAAGATTATAAGGTGAATTATCAAAATACCACTGGAGTTTTTCAAAATTTTAAGGGGTGGGTGCCAGTGACCCCCTTGGCCCCTATGTAGCTTCGACCCTAAATATTATCCTACTTACACTTCCACCTATTTTCATTTTCTTAAGCGATAACTATAAATTCATTTACTAGCGAGTTTTATTATTTTCAGTAAACTTTGTAAAAGAAATATTAAAATTTCACCTCAAGATTTTTATTTCACAACCTTTGACATAAATAAAACTAAAAAAAAATCCTTACATTAAATGAGACAATTGACTTTTTCTGTTTTTTTTTTCGGAGGATATATCAACATCGCTCGTGCTTCAGTTTGTTTTTATTTAATTCCGTTGTTGATAATTTAAACCAGACGTTGTGTGCTATTTTATTCTCGTGTGCTGATACATTAATTATGTTTGAATAAATTATGATACATGGGAGTGTCGATTACGTAGAAATACCTTAAATTAACATCGTATTCAAACCATAATTAATTGGCAAAAATGTTTGTCTAATGTTAGTCTATGTATTTTTATACAAGTCGCTAACACGCTTCAATTATTAATTACTTAGAGCGTGCGATTGCACCTTCACATGCGGAGTGATACACTAAGTGTAAACAATTGTTTTATTTTCCTTTCATTTTTATTTTTTATTCATTGCCGTTGGTTAATGTTGTAAGGGCATAAAATTACTGGATAAATAATTAGTGTTGTTGCTATTATCAGTCTGTTTATCTAGCTAATCTATCTAATGATACCTATAGAACCTGAATCAGACCACCGGTGAATGAACAAACACAACTTGGTTTCTTATTATTTCACTTTGTGATAAAAAAGAAGTAAATATCTTTAATTTCTTCTTATATTCCCTTTTAAAAGTTTGATGATGATAATTGAACATCTCCAGTGAACTCTTTAATTATCTTGTTCTTGGCATTTGTACTAGAGTTTGACGTAACTTTTCTAGCTTCAGCAAGGCACTATTCCTCTGCGTCATTTTGCTGTTCATGCAATTTTTTTTTTTTTTTGCTATTCTGAATTCTAATTCTCTTTAAAAGTAGTATTATTATTAATTTGGAATTAGAAGCAAATAATATTAAAATTAATTAGATAATTTTTTTTCAAAAATAATATGATGTGTAATTTAAATAATAGTATGAGATTTAAAACAAAACACACAAAATTATAAATCTTACATATAATACATTACAAAATACTGAAACATATGTTTATTTTGGATTTATGATTTTGCATTTAGATTTAAAAGAAAATTACTGATGTAATATTTTTATCAATTATAATGTAATAAAATCAATATTAAATTAATAAAAGAAGGAATCTTACAGAATAATTTTTTTAGTGCAGAAAGTAGTGCAAATTTTGCATCAAAGTAGTGTAGACTATTGGAGATGATCTTATACTCAAATTGTTATCATCCAAAATTATCATTTCGTTCCTAAATACACGACTCATGAGTGTTCTTTTCTTACTCTTCAAAGGCTAATTTTGAAAGTGTATTTTCCCAAAACTTTTCAATTTTGATTTTCTCCAGTTTTTAAATTCTGTTTGGAAAACACTAGAAACTTCTAATTCTCAACAACTACTGATAAATCACTTCTTACAAAAGTATAGTGTTAGCAAAAAAACCCTAAATAATAATTGAACTATATAGCCTGATTAAGGCTTTTTAATTCAGGGTGTGCAAGAAACTGGACCACAGAAATTTCGGACATCAATGTAAAATATAATAATTGGGAGTTATATACACAACATGGCAATAAAAACCAGGTGGATGCAATAGGATGAGGCAAATTTAATTTTGAAAAAGAGAAAAGAAAAAAAAGAAGAAGAAGAATATAAAGAAAGGGCCAAAAAATAGGGTGTCTGTACCCTCCAATTGCTCTGATAACTACATTATGGATGGAGACCATTTTCAAATATTCTGTGTCTTACCTAAACTTGGGAAGAAGGAGAAAGAGCTCCTTCAGATCTTCGGGCGGCCTGACCAGAAACCGATGACTTGTCTGAGCCACGAACATTATATTTCTCATAAACTTTTTCTCGATTCTCAGACCACCAAGTCTCCGCTTGGTGTTCCCCAAATCTTCTCCGGCTGCATAGGAAAACATTATTAGAACTTAGAAGCGAAATTATGTTTAAAACTTTCAGGGTAAATTACAAAAATTATCCTCGAAGTTTCGCCTAATTACAAAAAAAAAAAATTATCATTTAAATTACAAACAAACAACCCTCTCGAGGTATTTGCTCAACAAATAACCTCAATAGGGGGCAAATTGTAAAATAGAAACAAATATCAAGGGGGTATTTGTAATTTTGAAAAATAGCTAGGTTCTTTTGTGATAAGACTAAACGTCAAGGGTATCTTTTATAATTAACCTAAATTTTTATAGTACATTCCTTAACAAATACTAAAAATCAAATTGTATTAGCTTAGAAGAAGAGATGACATTAAATAAATACCTGAAGCGTACACGTTTGAGATCTCTAGTTCCATCTCGAAGGGCTACAAGAGTTATATACACACCCGGTTCGTACTGTTCGATCCATTCAGCTTCAATTTGGCTAGCATTGTCCGGGACCACCGAGTTTCTAGATTTTAAGCCAGATTCACTGTCCCGGTGAGACACAGAAGAATCTTTAGCATCAAGATTTTCAGACATGCTGCTCCGATAAACCTGAGCATTTTCACCACCATTAGTAAATCTGGCGTCCAAGCTGTTAATTTTACCGTTGGAAGTTGCTGACTCAAGTCCCTGAGCGCCTACACTACTTTCGTTGCTTCTAGAAGCATCTCCGAACGATTCTGACGAACCATGAATTCTACTTGACATACTTGAATCTATTCCGGGCTGAGAAGCCAAGTAAGAGGTGTTGACTGGATCCAATCTTGAATTTCTTTCTCCATTTGCACCCGTATAGTGTGTGCCATTTGGTTCCAACCCGTTTGGCTGGTAAATTAGCTTGAGGCTATCGGGGTCATAAGCTCCAGGTGGCAACCTCTCAGCCATGTCTTTAAGCTGGAAAATGAGAAATTTTTAAGAGGTCAATTAAACAGTTGTCAGCACATTGACCTCTTTAAACCAAATAAGAACAACAAATGTTAATAGAGAGATTCTATATTCAACATTGTATTTCAATCAAAATGGAGCATACAAATATATATATACACACACAGTAAAACCTCCATAACTTAATAACCTCATTCTTTTGACCAGTCCCGACTTGGCCAGTTTAAAAATTAGTAATTTCTATAAAATAATAAGATAATTAAAAAGACCTTTATATAAATCTATAGTTTTGTCAATATTTTCTCTTAGAAGCCATTGTTGGGTATGGTTTTAAGAACCTTTTTCTATATTGTTTATATTATAGTTCCTTTCATCATTACAAATTGAGTATGTATTTAGTACAATGAAGCATGTGGCTAGTATTGAATATTATGTAATTAGTCAATACAGTGAATATTGTTGAAGTACTAAAACAATGAATACCGTTTACTTGTTTTCATAAATGTATATATAGTACAATGAATTTTTAAAATTAATTCACAAAATACAATACATATAAATCGTATATTAATGATATACACAATGTTTTTTGTGTAATTAAATTTATATTTGCTGAATCAGAAATCACTCTTTGAATTCACATGAGGTGGGTTTTTACTCTCTCGTTTTCTCGTGTGTGCTTGTTGAGGTGAAGCATGAAGAGGGAATCCACATTTGACAAAAGATGGTAATAATATGAATTTTAATAAGCATGAACTTGTCAATTGATTAGCACAATACTCCCCAAAAAATTTCTTTAACTTGTGAAGTTTTAAGTTATTATGTCACAAAGATGCACATAGGAATGTGAAACCGAACATAACCTGTGCTGTAAGTGATTTAATCACTTCTTTTGCAGCTTTACATTTAGCAGATTCCTCTGAAGCTACCGTCATTGCTTCCTGAGCTTTCTTTGCCGATTGCTGGATCTCCAATTCTTGCATTCGTGATCTGTTTTTAAGGCTTTCAACCTAAATAATTTCACGATCGCAAATATTAGAACAGAATAACATATTCCGAATTCGAAGCCTAAAAAAGGAACCAGATGGAACTTCAGGATGTACCTGCACCCGCAACTTATGCACTTCCTGATTCAGAAGTTCATTCGTCTTCTTTAAACTATCAGAAATGCTTTTGGAAAAAGACAGACCTGATGTTGTAGGTACAGGCGTCGCAGATCGTGGAGGACTAGGTTTTCTCGAGAAGGGTGACACAGACCTCGAACTAACACTCGAGGCTGTAAGAATCGGCTTTGGAACATTCCGACGTGCATCGACAGCTGTAGACATAACAGCCTCTCTCAGCTGTGATAGAGACACTTGCGAGGAACGGCCAAAAGAGAACGTATCACCTTTCTTTCCTTGTTTGGCTGCTTTCGTATCTAACTGTTTAATCAAATCGAAATTAGACAGCATGGCCGACTTGGCCAATCGTGAGATCGGCCTTGTCCAACCTGTCCTTGTTTTCACCAGAAAGCCGGGCCCGGAATTTCTCCGGCTGTTGGCTCCAGCTTCTGCCAGTTTGGTTAGTTTTGCAAAACACGAATCACACACGCGATATGGTTTGTTGGGGTTAGGTGCCAATGCGGCCCGTGGTGCTTTTCTAGAACTGCACGCATGGCAGTGCACTAATCCGCAATTATAGCAATTATGCCTCTTTCTTGTGAAGCCAAAAGCCTGTCTACATGCCGAGCACTGCGATTGCTCGGCACCAGAAACCCATTTATGAAGACATATAGCAGACGTGTAATTAGAACCACAAGCGATAAATTTAACG
This sequence comes from Rehmannia glutinosa, assembly GCA_016081115.2. NCBI lineage: Eukaryota > Viridiplantae > Streptophyta > Magnoliopsida > Lamiales > Orobanchaceae > Rehmannia > Rehmannia glutinosa. The sequence goes on from JABTTQ020001364.1 coordinate 5,703, forward strand.
TGTCTGTCTTTTAAAGCTTCGACTAGAGTGGGCGTTTTTCGATCTTCTATATCTCCATGGCCCAATCTCCCGTTAGCCCCCTTACCCCATGTGTAAACCTCGTTTTTGGACGTTAAAACAGACACGTGATATGCACCGCACGAAATTTCTTCGACACTTTCAGCAGCAAGCCTGTCTTCGACCAAGCAAGGTAGCTTTCCGTCCGATTGAGGATTTCCAAGCTGACCATAGACTGTACTTCCCATTGTGAAAACACGGCCTGATGTAGTAAGCCCAACGGTCAAACTATGCCCACAGGCAACTTTGTGAAAATTGTAATCGATAAGCGCAGGCACACAAGTAGGTTTCAGTCGGGGTTCTTTGTCGCCTTGCCCGAGGCGGTTTTTATCACCGTCACCCCAAGTGAACAATTTTCTCCGGACGAAACACTCGCACTAGACTGTGTTACAATTACCTCAACCACAGCAGCAGTATGCCACACTCCACAAGCAACAGCAATCGTCCTCAAACCCGACAAAGAATCGACCTCCCTTGGATACGAAGCATTTTCCCTATTTCCATGGCCCAAAACACCAAAAGTCCCATCTCCAAAAGTAAACAGCTGCCCTGTCGACGCGTTATCAAGGCGGTATGCCACGGACCACAAGTAACCATCGCAACTTGAAGTCCCTCAAGTGGGCCTGAAATTCTCTTCGGTATCCAATGACTAACGTCAGTACCATGGCCCAAGAGCCCAGCGTAGTGCGTACCATCACCCCATGTGTAAAGTTCACCAGCCATTGTAACCGCGCAAGTGTGGAACTCTCCACAAGCAACAAAATCGACGCTGCAAAAAGTTAAAGATTCGACAAGTCGAGGCTGAGTGGCATCTTTTCCAACTCCATGACCGAGGCGTCCACCAGATTCTTCGCCCCAACTGAAGACTTCGCCTTGCCGAGTGACGAGGACAGCATGCCGGACCCCACATGCTATATAATGCACATCTAGAACAACATTGACTCCAATGCCCTGGGTAGAAGAATGTCGGCTCTTGTGGTAATTGAACTAGCATTTTTCTCTGGCCCAACCTTGACGACATTATCGCACATAACTTCACCCCATATATACACGTCCCCTAACGCATCACAATCATCTGGTGCAGAACCGTGACTGGATGTACTGGGGGCACTCGATACACTAACCCGAAAAGCATCTGAACCAGAACCTTTCACTTGCATATTTGTTTGATCCAAAGCTACATGTGACCTTTCTGAATAGATCAAATTATCAGGGCGATAGGTATTTGGAGAAGCGGTTATGTTTGAACTAGTGGAAACGTCAGATGAGCTAACTTCTCGCGTAGCACTGAATGAACTGTTACTTGACTATTTGATGTCAAATCTCTGTTGTCCTGGAATCATTTAGTTGAGAGTCCATGATAAGCAGTTGAAGAATTAATGAGCCAAATTTTTACGTGGGCTTATGTAAATATCAGTAACACAGTATCTAGACATACATGTCATCCACTTAATGATAAAGCTGAGTACCAAGTCATCAACCATCATTGATAAAAAAATTGTAATAAACTTGAACACTACAACGAAGCAGAAATTTCATATTTTTTCAGTGTGCTTAATGAAACAAGTAATACAAATTAATTTCATCTCTTACTTCATGAGTTCGTCAATTGCAAGCTGCAGGCCCATTTGCAGAAAAAGATTTATCGAAGAAGAACGAGTAAACTCTCGACAAAAAATAGCATTAAGCAAATAGGAAACCATTATGTAACATGGTAACAGATTCTCTACACACAGACATGATGGGTTTTTTGCTGGATTTACTCAGGGTAGGACAGATAGGTTAAATAACCCCTTTAACTCTTAATATTTTTAAATTCAAATCAAACTAATGGGAGCCGGTCCTAAAGGTAAACCAGATATTTTTAGGGAATTTAGTCATTCTCAAAGTCATTAAGAGTTCATTATGAAAAATATTATATCTATACCTGTTTCTGGAATCATTCTCCTCTCTGACTCGACTGCGCTATCCATGTGGTTTGTTTTCTCACATACTAAATATTACACTCAATTTTATGGAGTGAGACCGGAATTATCTTATAGATGTAAGTTTTCTAAATAGCTGGTAACTGAGAAATCTGTGCTTAATTGCTATTACTAACTTCTAAAGTAGCTCCTTTCCAAAAGTTTTGGTTACCGTCTTTTGGTCGAAGCTGGTGTTCATTACTGATGTGGGGGACATTGTATCATTTGAGTCCTAGTTAAAAGAAAAGGAAAGAAAATTAAACTCACATCGAAATAGAAGCCTCCATCACTCCATCCATCAATTTTTGAGCGCCCAGCTTGTCCAGATGATGTCAATGCCTTAAGACCAGCTATCCAGATTTCTGCCTCAACTTTGTCCTTACAGATCTAGTAATATACAAGAAATGGGAAAATTTGAATTATATACAAACGCACAATGTAAAAGTAATTGTTAAAGGAAATTTGGCTTATCACCAACCAGGTCAAGGGATCTTTTCCCGTCGTTATATATGAGAGAGAAGGATAAGTACTCCTTTTCAGGACGCAGATAACGTTGGAAAACAGCCTGGCAACAAGTTCATAACAATCATTGAAACGAAACTCAGGTAGAAATTGGCTGTTGATGCTGATGCAAGAAACTCGCAGAAAATTTGATTTAAGCAATCATGTTTAAGTGAATCAATGATACTGCAAAATCTTACAGTTCTTTGTCCAGGGATAATCCTTGAAACGGAAGCTAACTTCAAACTTCTTTCACCACTGCTAGAAATCCAAATTAAAGATGTCTCGTCCTACAATAAATAAATAAATAAAGGCAATAAACAAAATGTAAGAGCAACACTGAACACATTAAGAAGTGATGACGTTGCCAAAATATTTATTTATCAACTGTATTAGAAAAGATGCAGCGCTATAACTGAGGTTATATGTAACATTCAGCCTTCTCTACATCAGAACTGATATTCAAAATATGACAAATTATGATGGACTTCGATAGGTTTACAAACATAAGAAATTTTTTACAAAATTTTAATAGGGAACAGGGAATAACCAAGTGAGATTCTACATATCCAAGTTTAATTCATAACACAAAGCACGCCAACATTTTTTTTTGCTCAGGTATCCAATCAATCACAGATGAAACTACTTAAATTGGCAGCAAGTTTTTTCTAATTATAAGCTTTGAAATTTCCTCATTTATTATATTCAACATTGATATTTATTTATGGCCTCATTTATTTGATAACTTAATAGCTAAATGATTGTACAAGTAATGTGCATTTGTTATCCTTTTACAACTCCTTTATTATCATCTTATTACCACTTACGATATGATTTAATTGGGCCATTATTTCATTCCAACAGTCATTTTCACATCTAGATATAGCAGCCACTGAGGAGTTTATTTACACAATAGTTGTGCAATGACATTTACTTCAACAAGATATTGAGTTTCGCAATATGACTGCAGATTGGTCCCTAGTCTCCTCGTGGTAGTGCATAATAGATCGGAAACTGCTGTGAGCAAATAGTGTTTTATCCTAAAGTCGTAACCTTACATAGTTGCAGCTTTCCAATTTTCTATTGTTTTGAATGATTTAATTGATTATATTCGTGATAGCATTGTAGAATGTTCTGACAATTTTCATTATTTGAATACATTTTGTGAGATTATTCAATTATTACATACTACTTATACACAAATAATACAGTATTCACAATAATTCCACTTGTGGTTAATTGCATGCCCCTTTGTTTTAGTACATTATGGACATATCAGCTACTATCCAGTCTCCAGGGCTCCGAGATATGGATAACATTATCAAACCGAAGTTGACTATCATTCTCTTCCACAAGAGGACACTTTTTGATTTGTATAGTGTTGAAAACTGGATTGTGTTTCGGACCCATGAGCCCGTTGACAGCTATACTTGAGTGGATTTACTATTGAGGTGGGATTAGAGTCCTAGTTGAAAGACATAAAATAACTATATATGCCAAATCCCTATCCTTATTGCATAAGGTAATGACATTAATGATGGCTGCTATGAGAAATTAATTACTGGGCGAAACTTTAAGGAATAGAAAATTCATGTGATTTGCGATGGCAAAGAAGATTGGTATGACGGTAAAAGGGGGAGGGGGGGAAACTCAAGTAGAATGCCAAGTGCATAGCAAGATAATACTAACGATTATGGTAAAAAGAACATAATGCAAGTAGTATATTGGCCTTACATAAGATAGTCGAAATGGATAAAATTTAGGCTTTCCTTACGACCATATTTAAGTAGTTGAGCTCCCTTCTTTAGAGCAATCAAGGCCTGCACAAAGTGAAAATGAAATGGGAAACGAAACATTCGCAGTTAAGAAGAGAACGTTATATACAACCAATGACTATAAAATTAAACAGCTAAAAAGAATGTGAGTCTTCAGCATGGGCATTTACAAATTAATACTGATGTCTTCAGCCAGGAAATATGACCAACCTCCAACACATTTTCTTTGCTCTGCAACCACCTCTATTTAACGTTTATACAAGTTTAGTCCGGAGATCAATAAAAAGATTCTCCAACATGAATCACACGGTTATAGAAGAACGAGTGACCAGGTTTGAGTGATAGTATGACTTCTTCAAGTAAGAAAGTTAATAATTAATGTACCACACTGAAAGCAAATGATATTAATAATACCGTAGATTTTATGAAAAGATTATGGGTGTATGAGCTGATCATATCATTATTCATATTAGACACATGCAAGAAATCCAAACTTCAAATTTCTTCTTCTTTCAATTTCTCTTTTCCTCAAAGTAACGCTAGAATTAGAGCAATGTTAGCATTATTTCTCCATGCATTGGTAATTTCAAAATCAATGATTCAATCCACTCGACATTATTTAAGGACGTCAATTATGAAAAACATTCAGTTCGCTGGTGAAGATTTAACAATCTTTTTAGATAATCTTAAGAAACTAAGTGCAACTGGTACCATGTGCAGAAAAGGTTTAGATAAAGAGTATAAGTACAGGAATTAAATAAAACAAAATGAAAAAATAAAGTGTACAAATGCATTTATTGTACCATTCTCTATATTTACATGTGTCAATTTATCGCGTCTTGACTTATATACATGCATTGTCAATTATCCTGTTGGCATTTCACAAAATTAACGCCAGCCTCTTTGGCCTTTCCAACCCCTTATTTTGTTACAGGAGAATACTCGTAGAGCAAAGTAAACTGTAAAATATTCATCTGTCCGGTTCCACTTAGTTAGGACATACTAAGAAATAGACAAATATCCTATTATCACTCTTACACAATAATGTTATTATCATTATCCGAAAATTTCATCCCTCTTAGCCTAACAATAAACAAGTCATCTAGCCAAATTGCTAGCAGATCGCAAAATCTTCAGTTTCTCAAATTTTCTTTATTTGCAAATCACTAGCCATTCCCAACATAAAAAATTAAAAATATATGAGACGTAATACTGCAATAATAATAATAATGCCACTAACTACTAAGAAAGTCGTACTTAAACCTTCAAATGCTTCAATTTAAGCATTCAATGCATCATCGTAAAAGACATGAACTCAAAAGAAAAACCAAGCTCGGAATTAAACATTAACTTTAAAAAAAAAGATAATTAACCAATTATTAAGGCATAATCAGAGTCCGAAATCTGCCTCCAACAGAAAATAACTATTATGGGCAATGCTAAATACAGAATGTGTGAAAGAATACAGCAAACTCAATTGGACCCAAAAGAACAGATAGTCAGATATATTTCCTCCAAATTCCAAATCCACGGTCCTAATCCATTAGCCAATTCTTGGGAACATATGCATACTGCCAGGTAAAATTTCAAACAAAAATCACTCAAACCAACCCATAATTTTCCTTCCTGGTAAAACCCATAAAAAAATCCGACTTCCATCACCGAAAAAGAAGAAGAAACATATAAAGATCATACCTTTTAAATGTAAACGTATTACTATTAAACCTATACAGACAAATCAAAGAGCAAATATACCTGCTCGATATCACGGTCGGCATTACCGTAGCTAACAAGATCTGCCATTCCATGAGAAGCACTCACCACCACACCAACACCACCGCCACCACCATCTCACTCCACTCATTATCATGCCAACACTCCACCGCAGCCGCCGCACACTACCATCCACACCACCACCGCCAAACTTCCCTCACCTCCCCGCCGTTCAAATTAACAAAAACCTCCAAAAGATCCGACTACAAAACCCACGCCCTCTCTCTCTCCTACAGATCTGAAAAACCCAAACGGAAACCAAAATAAAACCGTCCAATACTTCACACTCCCCCTTTCTGCCAAAGCTCCAAAGTCAAAATAGAGTCCTCCGTCCTTCCGATGGACAGCGATTGGCTGAGTCCGGCGATGGGGGAAAATTTGTCTCACCGTTTTACACCGGCCACCGCGACGGAGGAAAAGATAAATAGCTGGAGAAAACGATAAAAATAAATGGAGAAAAAAAATGTTGGTGTTGAGAAGAGAGAAGGAAAAATGGTGTGCGCGTAAGGAAGAAGGAGACAGACTACGGAGTCAAAGATGAGGAAAAAGCAATAGGTTGCAGCAATTCCGAAACTTTTGCCTGAGAAAACCGAGAAATATTAAGCTGTGATGCAATGTGGGGAGTTGTACCTTTGCCTCCCCTGTGTCTGTGCAAAGTGTATACACATTTCTTATTTTCGTTTTTTTTTTTCTTTTTGTACTATTTGTTTGGTATGTTTTGAAGAAAAGGAAAATTGCTAATAAATTTGAAAGGAGTACCAAACTTTTGTGAAATTCTTACTTAATCTTTAGAATGGAATTATTGAATTTTAAGGTAGATACATTAAACTACTAGGGTTAATCCAGGTGGTCACGGGTATTATTAGCAATGTCAAGACGGGGTTGAGTACAAAGAAAATGGCGAGGCCGAATTTTTAAAAATTGGAAAAAAAGTTAGATACATCCTACTAAAATATATTATGTGATTTTGAATATATGGTTGTCATGCATTCATAATCACATATGTAAGAATTAAATGATATAAATTTGATTATTAATAATTTTAGGAAATTTACGTTGTTGATTAATACTAGTTAAAACTGAGTGAGAATCAAAATTTATTTATTTATCACGAGAAACTTACATCTGATTACAACATCGATTGAAAAACATGGTAAACTTAAACATATCTAAAATGGCAAAAACTTGTGTGAGACCGTCTCACGGACTTAGATCCGTGAGACGGAGCCCTTACACAAAGTTTTAAAGGTTTTTTTTCTGATTTTATTTTTCTTAGGGTTTATATTTGTTGTTTTAGGGTTTATTTTGTTTCTTGGGTTTATTTTTAATTGATTTGGGTTTTTAGTTTTTTTTAGGGTTTATTTTTGTTTTTCGGGTTTATTCTTCATGGTTCATGTTTTTAGGGTTTATTTTTGTTTCTTCATGGTTCATTATTAGTTTTAAATTTATTTCCATGGTTCATGTTCTCAAGACAGAGCCTTTAGGAGGTCCGTCTCACGGATTTAGATCTGTGAGACCGTCTCACAAGAGACCTGCTCATCTAAAATAAATATTTTAAACATAAACCTACATGATCATAACTAAATAAACCTAATTTTATTTGGAAAGTAAAGAACAATGATAAGAGTATTTATAATCTTTAACAATTTGCAATTAATCTTTTCATTAGAAGCCATAAATTTAAATAACTCTTTGTTGAGAAAGGAAGGATTTAATCAAAACTTTATCAAAAACTAGTATAATATTTCAATGGAGATTTTTATTTTTTTCATTCTTAGCAAAAATTAGTATAATATTATGTCATAATTCGTATTGCTTCATTTAACTTGTTGGTATACTTTCTTAATAAAATAATAATAATAATAACAAGTATTTATTTCATATCAATAGTGTTTTCTGCTTTTTATGATAAATGGAAGAAATTCAGATGTCAAAGTATTTTTAATTACACGCTTTGATTAATAAGGAGGTATTACAAATGAATGACTTTAAATGTAAGTATTTAACAGTAAAAATAAATCAATCAACCAACTCTTACGGTTGAACATCAATTTCTTTTATTGTCCTAATTAATGAGATATTTGCTTATAGTTTAAAAAGTTGAAATTAATGGATCAAATCAAACTTGTCAACAAGATTATTTATGGAATCAATATTTTAATAGAAAAAAATTTAGAAATCTAGAACTAAATTTTCGCGTTCAGACAATTGACTGGACCACTCGGATGAAGATGGTAAGAGACGTTTTCAGGACAGAGGGGGCAAAGTGGTCCAAATGCTTTCGCGAGGTGTTTAAAAATATAAAATTCGTAATGTGTTATATTCGTTGTATTAATTATCAAAATTTTTATTTTAAAAGTACTTTTGTTTATCACGTATTTAATATAAAAAATTTAATGAACCCCCAAATTATACGTAATTTTTCTACTTAATTCTCTCAACTACACAAAAATTAATACGATTCCATCTCCTCCTCCAAGTCGATGGAATATTCTCATTAGATCTCTTTGAAAGGAGGAGATGGGCAGTAGAAATTTTTGTGTATTTCATGGGATTAAATAGAAAAGGATTGTTTAGTGGGTGATGTCAAAAATTATGCATAGTTTGGGGTACATTAAAATTTTCATAGGTATTTTATATTTTTTTCTTTTGTGCGTATGTATAAAAATAAAGTATTAAATTATAGATAGTTGGGTTATTCTCCTGTCAGACCGTCTAACGGATCTAATACTTTTGGGAGGACTACTAATCTACTTTTTTAGGAGAAATACTAAAATATATTTAATGGAAAAACCTAATACTTTTCATTAAGATTATCAATACATTCTAGGGAAAAAACCAATATTTTCATGAGAATTACTAAAAAACTGCTCAAGAGGTTATTAATACTTTTCCAGTTGATTACTAATATTTTTTCAATGGATTGCTAATACTTTTCAAGGGAAAAACTAAAACTTTTGAGGGTTGTCTAATATTATGTCACTGCTAATACTTTTGAGGCAAAAAAAAATAGTGCATTTTGTGAGAGTTACTAAAAATATTGTTCATGGGGATTACTAATATTTTTCAATGTACTACTAATACTTATCAGGGGAAAAACTAATAGTTTTAAAGACCCATAATACTACAAAATGCCAGCGATCCGGAAATCCTATGGCATCACCCCATAATATTACAAAAATATCACGAAAACAAAATGGGTCGGTTGCGTCTAACGAAAAAGACCCGTTAGACAGTGGCCTAACCCAAGTCTATGTCTAGATAGTTTTATACTTTTCACTAGTTATTATGCATGATTTCCAAATCAAATGACTACGAACTTTGAAGAAGTATCAAGCTAAAAGCAGTCATTTCTTTCAAGCAAAATAAAGAACATAAACTTTGAAACCCCAATCTAGAAATGACATCCATCTCTACTTTGGATGACTTTATTTATTCGATGCACAATCAATAGAAGGGTCAAGAACCTAACAAATCAAAACACAAGTTTGACAAAATCAATGAAACTATAATATATTATACAAGTATACACACACGTTTACGAGCACACATAATTCAAACTTTTACTATTAGATGCACGCACGAGAGGAAAGTCGAACTCCGATAAGTAAGTAAATATTTAAAAAAAAGAGTTAAATGAGAATTGAAGTTAAAAAAAAAATGAAAACTATGCAAGGTTTTCTACATTACCCAAAAATATTTTTTCTACTTAACCCCTTCAACTACATGCAAATTTCTTGAGCCCCATCTCATTGAGTCCTTCTTCTCCGTGGATTTGATGAGAATAATCCGCCGACGTGGAGGAGAGGGGACCATATAAATTTTCGTATAGTTTAGGGGATTAAGTAGGAAAAAATTGTTTAGTGGGTAATGTAGGAAATCGCGCGATAGTTTGATGTATATTAAAAGATATGTAATCCCAAAAATGCCCTTGCTTGTTGGATGACGTGGCAGATTTGTTGATTTCGCTTGTACTTGTGTGATACGCGAGCGAGTACCGCGACTGGTGTCTCCTCCTTTTCTTTTTCTCTTATCTTGTTTTTTACGAGAGGTAAAAATGCGCACAACAACCACAAGCATGAGTTTCATACTATGCCACGTACGCCTTTAACTCCAAACATAGTCATAGGGAGTGTTTGCAAAAACTTCGCTTTTAGAAGAAGTGATTTATTATAAGCAGTAAGTAGTTGAGAATCGGAAGTTGGTAGTGTTTGAAAATAGAATTAAAAGTTGAGAATGAGAAGTTGAGAGTGTTTGGTGAAAAAAGTAGAAAAGTACTTATTTATTTGTAAAATTCAAACTAGAACAGGAGAATCTAAAGACCCCTCTCCTCGCTTTTAGATTCTCGATTAAATGAAGCGAAATTAGAAGCATAAATTGGTATATGCAAACACTAAAAACTTTTTTAAGAAAAACCGAAAAACACTTATTTTTAGTGTTTGCAAACACTCCCATAGGACCACAAAGTTATAAATTTCGATATTTTCTAACATTACATTGGAGGAATATACTTTTTGTATAACTAAGAGAAATAAATTCCATACATCTCCAATATTATTTTATGTTATGTACCAAGGTACAAGATTGCATTTATTAAATTATAAAATAATTTACGTTCTCATCGAGAGATGGAGAACAATAAATGTATTGTCTATTATGAATTTTCGAGATACAATAGTGAGTGGGACATTGTAATTATATTGAATTAATTTCTTAAAAATAACGATTTCTGATTTCATCAATTAAATAATCAAATTATGTGACAATTTACAAAATACAATGTAATTGATCTCTAATAAAGGACCGTATAATGATACTCGATATGGCAAGTATGACACATAGTAACAAAATTCTTGAATTTTTGAAAAATACTCGAATAAAACACGATATTTTTATTCAATGTTGAAATCTATATATCATTCAAAAATAATAATGTGACTACTCCCAAAATTTTCTGTCAATAAAGCAATTTACTCCCGGTCTTTTCATATTTTAACAAAATTATACTGCTATTTTAATTTATTCTATAATTTTAAATATACTTTTATTAAATAATTATATTAAGAAATATAATATTTAAGAATAGTTTATTGAGAATTTTTTCACTAAAATATATTATTTTCTATAGAAAAATTAAATACTTAAATCGATATATACCTAAATGAATATCATATTTGTCCAATTATTCCCAAATTAATCAGAATAATACTCAAGATACGAAATTTCTCGTATAATCCGAGAATTTTGTTACTATAATTTGAGGTATGAACTGTGAACTTCTCCCAATATATAGGGTAAATTGGGATCAAATTCCGATTAGTATCCGATTTTATTTTTTTCGGAAAATTATGATTATTTAATTCAAGTAAATTTATTAAGGAAATCTTTCTAGAAATATGAGAATTATGTGGAAGGTCGAGCCCAAAACCATTTTAGGGATTTGGTTGGTGAGAGCAAACAGTTTATGCTGATGATGTAGGTCCAGGGTCCCACAAATTAAGCCAGGTGGGACCTACTTGAAGCGAGCGAAGATCACCAAACTCAGTTCAATGCTAGGATATCACAGCCGCACGTTTGGTTGACCTTTTTTTCATTGTAGTAATGGGTTGACTCTTCAAAATTGAAGCTTTATAAAACTGCACTTAATTAATTTCTGAGTTTGAGACGAGTCTAATCTGATTTTGGAATTCTAAATAGAGATGTCAATGGGTCATTAAACCCGCCCATTCGAGACAGATCGAAACCTGGTTAAACAGGTCTGAAGGCGAGTTATGGAATTATTTATGAAAATCCCGTTAGATCCAGTTTGGAATTACAATTTACAAACAATGAGAGTTGAGTTGCGTTAATAATAAAAAAAATACTCCCTCCATCTCAAATATATAGTTCATTGTTTCTTTTTGGGATGTCTCAAATATATAGTCCAATTCCTTTAGTTAATAGTACATTTTCCATTCTTTTACTATTATGCCCCTATTTATTGCATTTACAATTTACACTATTAATTATATAAGGGTAAATCAAGTAAATATTTAACATATTTGTAGTTTCATATTTTTCTTTAAATTTGTGTGAAAAGTCAAACTGAATTATATATTTGGAATGGATGAAGTAAATTATTAGATATTTGATTTGTGATTTATAGTTAAAAGTCTTGATATGTTAAACTTAAACTAATCATTCAAACTTGAGCATATATTTCAATGGTAAGATTTGAAATCCAAACAAGCTCGACTATTATTTAATTTTAATCAAAATTTGTTCAAACTTGACTTGACCAACAATAAATCAAATTTAAACATAATTTACAAAACTCGCAAAAAATTTAACCAAACGTGAACAATGACATCAGTTTAACTCTATCCATTTAGGCATTTACCTTTTCAATGAAATTGCATTTTCATCTCGCTGTTCACCCAACAAGGCAACAACATAAATTTGTCATACACTATCTAATCACTTTAATTGTAACCAAAAAAAAAAAAAAGATAGATAAAAACTTGAAATTCATACACACCCATTTGTTTGTGATATCGTCTCACGGATTTAAGTATATGAGGCGGATCCAATCCATTTACAAATCAAAGCAAGTTAGATCCAAATTTACACAGATCATCAAATATGGGTCAGTTTAGGATCCGTCTCACGGATTTGGACCCATGAGACCGTCTCATATAAGTTTTTGCCCTTGTGTATATATTATTTAATAGAATTAGACACCATCAAGTGTCTTTCAAATCCCTTATGTATTTATGTTTGTTAAGTCTAATTTTTAGACTTAAATTAAATTGGCATTATTTGTCAAAATATATTGGTATTTGTTTTCATTATTTGTCAAAATTAATTTATTATTATTTTGATTAAGTTATTGACGTGCAGGTATGAATGGTGATTGAATTTCTACAGTTAGAAGACTTCGAGTTCAGAAAGAATAATTCAACTTGGTAGAGTTATATTAGGAGTATGAGTCTTTACTCTGTATATTAAGAATTGGTATGATCACGTTTAATGTGAGTAATAAGATTAGTTTGACCAATCACACAAAAAGTTGTAAGAGCTTGGGAGCTCTAATTTATATAGGACTAGGACTGTTTGTAGTCCTATATAAATAGAAGATTCAGGGTATTTATTTTTATGCCTTGAAAAGAGAAAACGATACTGAGACGGAGAAATTAAAATTGAAAGGCATCGACTTTTGTGTGCTCAAAGATAGTCATACTTGTGTTCTTCAAAGTCTTTCTGGAGAGTGTTCGAGTTGGATCAAATAATCATTCTTGTGTTCAGGATTCGCAATACATTCTTCCGGAGGAAGAAGGTGAATCTTCGGGGGAGGAAGACGGTTCGCGATTTGGAGGCGTCCAACGGTGAAGCGATTTCATTGAAGCGGATTCTCGGAAGAATAATTTCGGCAAAAATAAAGGGAGTTCAAGAACGGCGACGACTCAAAGAGAGGGAGTCTTTAAATTGTTTAAGTCCAATTATTGTACTGTAACCTTTATTATTAGTAGAATTATTTTTCTCAGGCGTGGCCTCGTGGAGTAGGATTAGTTAATCCGAACCACATTATAATATCGTTGTGTTTTTATTTTTTTTTTGTGCGTGAGAAATAGGTGTCAAAACGGTGTTGTAACATCGTTACAACATCGGTTGTTCGACATCGAATTATTTAATAATTTGGGGCAACAAATTATAACAATGTTGATTAATTAAAATACACTTTATTCTGATGGAAACATATTTTACGTAAAAACAAACAAAAATGAGACTGAAAATTAAAAGGAAAAATCAAATACTATACAAATACAAACGCAAAAGTGTGGCCTTCAATAGAATAATGATGTGAATTAAAAATACTTTTTCCTTTTTTTAATTAAAAAAGTAGCTTTTGTAAAAGAAAATATTCTCTCTTTTCTTGTTACCTTTTTCTCCCTAAATAAATATATCGTAAATTGTTTTTCTTAGTACGTTATTGAGCAAAATACGGCATTAGTACATGAATTTTTTTGAGGAATTTGTCATTATAACTACTAACTAGACTTATTCTTATCTCTTTTTTCTTATAACCAATAGAAAAAAGAGAAGGGAACAAGAAAATTGAAGTTTTGAAATTTTCAATTAGGGGATGAATAAAAACAAAGGTAGAGGGAGGATTCTTTAAAAAAAACATAAATAGGAAAATATGCATTTTAATACTTTGGGGAACAAAATCTAAAATTTAATAATCATAATTACATATTTTATACTATTTTTAAAATCTTATAGAGCTAGGAGGGTAGTTACCCCAACTCTATTTCCTATGTGCAACAATGTTTAGTTTACATGCATATATTTTATTTTAATATTTAATCTTTTAGTGGAACATAAATAACATAATGAAATGATATTAAATCAGTTTCCAACATGCCATGACAATAAAATCACTTCAAATTTCTTTTTCATAATGTTCTTAATTACCTCACCTTTCTTTGAAATTTGTTGTTTCCACACTCAAATAATACTTGTTGTTCCCCTATCAATCCATCAAACTTAGACATAATTACTAAAACATCTCAGAGGTTTAGACTAATTACAAAAATCTACAATTATATTCCAAATTACAATTTTCCTCCTATAGTGTTGCAAATATCCCATTGAGGTCTGTATATACCTACCTCTTGAGGGGTGATCATTTGTACGAGAAAACAAATGTCAGTGGCAGGGACGGAGCCATAAAATAATGATAAGGGACGAGATTTATTTTTTCTTGACACTAATAGATAAAGAGACATTTTTTATTTTTTGAGGGGGGCAAAATTATAAAATTTATAATAACTATGAAGAAAAATTGAAGTTGAGGGGGGCGGTCGCCCGTCGCCGCCGGCAGCCCCTCTTGGCTCTGTCCCCGAATCCCTGGGAGTATTTGTAATTCTCAATTATAACTGAGTTTTTTTTTCCTGGTAATTAAGCCTAACTCATGGGTGTTTTTGAACTTGTCCCTTAAACTAAGATATTTGGTTATAAAACTCTAAAAGATTACAAGAAGACATTCTTAAAAAGTGGACATGATATTTTTTTATTTTTTATTTTTAGTTGTAATGATAGGCCAAAATGCAATCATACTTGTCATTATATAATGATCTCCCATCTGAAAGCCGCCTTCCTTCCTAGTTTGTGTTCTCTAATCATTGTGAGTGGGGAAAAAGTTATAAACAGTATGAGAATAATTGACATGATTTTTTTCTTTTTTTTTGAGGAAAATAATTAATCAACATAAAAACCAGACAAATAATTATATAATGAAAAAGAAAAGAGAAAAAAGTAGAAAACACACACACAAAGAAAGCTTCATATACAAATACTAACTTTGAGTAGCAAGAAGCCAAATTTTAAAGTTGGGATGGGCTTTTGATATGACTATACCATCTGGTTTGGTCGGGCCAGGGGATTGAATTAATTATATCTATGTAAAGTGTAAGTTCATGTGGGCCATTAGTCATATTTTAATAATTCTGGGGTGTATACAATATGGATCTCTTTTGCTACATTAATTTTGGTGCAGGAATATTCATTTGTATGGATATTCATTGAAAATGGAAACTAATTTGCACATATTTTCATTGTTTATTGTAGTATTGTGTTTTTATATATTGATGTGTGTAGGCTTATTAAACAATTAGGGCTCGTTTTCTCAAAGATTGGATAAATTAAAATATTCAATCTAGTCACATGTTTTTTTTTTTTTTGATAATCCAGGATATCCAGGGTTTTACACCGACTAATCCCTGGGACCTGCTTAGTGTTAGAGGCCCCTTGACCCACAGGATGTAAATCGAGGATGTGCCCAAGTGGCGGAGTTTCTAAGGGAGAGAGCCAACAAGATTCGCCTCCTGCAACAGACTCCCACAATATTTCGGTGAAAATCGCTCCACACGGGATTCGAACTGCGTCGCCGGAAGAGGAATTCACCCCACATCACCTTAGCCCTTACCACTTGGCTATGCCCATGGGGGCTAATCTAGTCACATGTTTACTTCTAATGATGAATGTTCATGATAAAACCACAAGCCCGACATAATTCGGATTATTGTTGGATAAATGAGGTGGGATGAATAATCCCACACTTCGATTTAAAAAATTTGAATATATTTTTACCATTGGACATATTATTTTATACCGTATACTATAATTTAAATTAAAATTAATTTAGGAGAAATTTTATTTAAGGATAAATTAGACAAAACATTATAATCCATACATTTATCAAATACTTCATGTGCTTACTTCTTTGATTCTTCTTTGATTCTATCTCGAGTTCTTCGATTAAAAAAATGTAAAAAAAAAAAAAAAAAAAATCCATACATTTATCAATCGAAGTACACATTTGATAATAATTCTAGCTAATGTGTCATTCAAATAACCATATGAAGTACACATTAAATTAATAAGATAATTTAATCTTATCCAAAATCTTATCATATATTTAATCAATCATTCACCATCCCATCAATGAAGTAAACGAGCCCTTAAGTGCATGTTTGGGATTGCGTTTACAATAAAATTTTCGATTGTATTATAAAGCATGTTTGGTGCTTGTGAACCCATTTCAAATAATTGTTTTGACGTTTAAATAGAAGAAAGAGGGGAAATAAAATAGGAAAACACCATCATTTTAGTAACTTCCTAAAATAAAAAGTAACGGAAATGGATTTTGAAAAGCCACGTTTTCTCACTTCTTTGAAATGAACTTTTCAGAATGTAAGTTAAGTTCATCCAACATAAACCATCAAACACTTCAAAAAGTCTTAAATGAACTTTTAAATCTAAAAGTCAATTCTTAGTGATTCCAAACATGCTCTAAATCAACATATATAGAGCAGAAGTATTGAAATAACACAATAATGTATAAAATGCAAATGAATTTCACATACTTTAATGTTATTGTGTGATAAGATGGATTCTTAGACCCATTATTTGGGTTAATTTTTTTTTCTTCCGACATCGAGGTTCCACGCTTACACATAACTAGTATGCGAGAAATTCACTTCGCTTCTCGGATCCCTAATATCTTCAACTATCGTGCACAAGGAGTCATTTCCAAAGTTATTGCTCTATCTTTGGACACCAATTATCTAGCCGCAGTTCCCACCGAGATTTAACATCCTCAACTACCATGCACACACAAGGAGTCGCCCCCAAATTATTGCTTTATCTTTGGACCCGATTATCCAAACCCACATGTTCCCACCGAAATCCAACCTCCCACATGAAGCTCTCAATATTAATTGTTGACCATAATACATTGGGGGCTCGAACCCCGACCTTTCAAAGAGAGGTCGGGATTACCTCACTTGTAACCTGGGCCACATGTCCAGTCACACATTAGTTGGGTCTTTGTAAATATGGTACATGACTTAACTAGAGTCATTGTCAATTTTAGCACGTCCGGTGGGCTAGCCCGATCGGCCGGTAAAATGGCCGGACTTGGTCAGTATTTTCTTAGGCCCAAAATGAGTGGCTTATTGGCCCGCCGCCCGGTTTTTCCTTTTTTTTTCATGGTGAGCTCCAAAATTAATGGCTCGGTTACTATTTGACTGACCCGAACCGATTACTTGCTTTGTCCGCGGCCCGACCCGTTTGGCACCTATAGACTTAACAGACACCCAAATTTTCTTTTTTTTTTTTTTAAAGGAAAACTTTATAATGAGAATAAGTGGAAAAAATATTATTTATCAAAGTGAAGAACTATAATAAAACTGTGATGACATTGATGAACATAATTAAGGCCACTAAACCCTTCTTGAGGAATTTGATTTTTAGAATGTACGAAGAGGCACTAAAACAAGTTAGTTGCTAGAGCAGATTAATTAAATTAATTAACTATATATAATCCCTTTGAGTACAAGAATCATATTATTAGGGTTGGCCTGGAAAAAGCAAGACAGATATTAAAAATGAACCTTAAAAACTGAGGCATGTTTAGAACTTGTTACACCAAAAAAGTCACACTATACCGGCTGGAACACTGCAAATGCACCAACATGCCAACAAATATATAGAAAAAAAATACTAATTCTATATGACATTTTTTGTGTGACTCACAACTATCTAAAATAAAAATTTTATACATAACCCACTAAATAAAAATAAAAATTTATAGCTTTAGAGGGCAAATGATGTAATTTTTTACTAAAAGTTTTACCAGAAAATGACATGTCCAGATTTTTTTTTTTTTGAGAAATCATGTCCAGAATTTTAGCAAACCTATAATCTGATCAAACTTGTTTGGTTTGGGAAATATAAAAAATTAAAAGAAAAGGTGTCAATCACTAACACTACACAAACCGATTCAAGTTTGGGAGAGAAATCCGAACATGACCGACACGAACGAATCGCCAATTTGTCTTAAGACATAATATCTTATATTTTATTTAATTTTTAATGTAATTTGAATCTAACCCAAAAATTAACGAAAACTAAACACTAACACGACTACTCGATGACCATTATTGCCACCCGTAGAAGAAGGTGCATATAATTCCCCATAATTCCAGATGAATGTGTCACTGTGGACCCAAAATGCACCTTGTCTGAAATTAGACATAAACCAGTTTTTAGACTATTGATTGATTGTGATGTTCATGCCCATGTAGAGAACAATAGGCCAGCCATATAGTCCAAACTCAAAGGTCCTTGATTTTGATTTTATGCCCTGAATTAGGAACATTAGGCTGGCAAAGAAATCTCATTGTCACCTTGCTTAAAAGTCCCAAACAATAATTTCTGACTTCTTGTCACAAAATAGTTACACTGCCACTTCTATAATGGTACAAGGCTAAGTACAATATATCTAATAATTTGGATATATATATACTGTATACAAGATTATATCTTATATGGAATGGTTAATGAATTTAAGTATACAAAGAGTTAAAAGAAAAATTAAATAGTAAATTGCCAAGTATAGCTGGACATGAGGTGAGACCTATGATTCAATCGCCTCATGCCCAATTTTTTGGTTATATAATACATATACACACACACTAAGTTTGAGCACAATAAAATATAATGTACCATATTCTATCTTATTGAGGCTCATTATTGAATTTATTCTCCAAAATAAATTTAATTCAGTGGCATGAGAAAACATAAAACTTTTTAAAATATCTAGACTAGTTACTTAAAAATATCATAGAAAAATATATAAGATATTAATTGAATAATATTTGTAGAATATATATCCTAATGAAATAAATATTTTAATGGGTAAGTCTAGTAAGTGACTTGCAGCAATTGAAATAAAAGTAATTCGAGGCATTAGTTAGGAAGGTGTTTTAGTATAAATAGAGCGACCTTGCTAATTTTGTACCAAGCCAAATTTTAGAAGAATTAATATTAATAAAAAGAGAAAGAATTCCTAAAGCTCTTTTTTTTTTAAATAATGGGTGATTTTGTTGATAAAAATAAAATAAGAAACTTGATTGTGCAGATTTAGGTTGTTGATATTTCTTTTTACATGGGATTTGAGTGGTGTTACTTACACCATGTGTAGTAGTAGTTCATCTCTCCCATTACTCTCCATTTTTGGATCAGCAGTCTATGAATCTTCCCTCACATATCTTAATTAAGAACCTAAAAAAAAAAAAAAGAAACTTCTGAAACACACACACAAAAAAAAATTATCGTAGTTCTGATTATCTTTGTTTTGGTCAATGCAATTGAAATTTATTTATGATTTTCTTTTTTGTTCATTTGGTTCTGATAATAAAAAGAGAGTAAAATAATATGTAAAAACCCAAATAAACACTTTTTCCACTAATACATACTTTTCCTTTTTTTTTAATAAGAAAAATAATTGATCAATTCAAACTAGCAATACATTGATAGAAGACATAAAAAATATTAAAAATCATAAAATATGAAATTATGAAAAGATTCATGACATCTAGGTAAATAATAAAAAGCGGCTTAAAACCTACAATTTTGAAAACTCTATAATGACTAATGCATATGATTCGTTATGCAACATGCTAAAGATTACAATCTAATTTATTATCTCTCATATATCGAAAATTTGCGGTCTAAATCGCCCGCATAAGAAAAGCATTCCACCAAGACAGGAAAAAACCAAATGCCGCACCAAGACGTGGAAATTACAAACAAGAAACAAAAAAAAAACCTAGATCTATGTGGAAAAACAACTTCTTTACAAAATAAATTGATAAAAAAATGTAGTGAGTAGATTTCAAGCAAATAAAAAGGTAAAAATCACCCCTCAACGATGAATGATTAATAAAAAAAGCAAAAGAAAGAGAAAATTGAAAGAAAAAGAAGCTTGGATTAATTTTTACTTTCAGTTTTTTCTGGCATTCATGTAATTTGCAACTTGTGCTGTGCAACACGGCATTAATTAATTGTTTTGGCAAAGTATTTTAGCTGCAAAATGCAATTTCATAAAAACATCGCACTAGATTCTTTATTACATTTCCTATTTCATCTTACATTTACAAAATGTTTCATTTGGTTGAGCTTACATTGCTGAAATAGCTGCATTTATATGGGAATATATTGATGTAAATCGGAACAATTAGGACCTAAATATTATCTGAAATCATGTGTATCTTCATTTGCAGCATGAAGAATCAAATTATTACAGAACTAGTGGACGACTACCATAATTCCCTTGTTTTTTTAAAAGATTTTTCCGAAGGCGAAACCCCATGTTGATTTACAAAATTACAGGATCGGGAATCTCTTCAAATGGCAAATTACGTAAAAATGTAAGATTACAAGAAATCGAACTAGCTATTACAAAGATAGAACTTTCGAAGCCGAGTCGAGACGAATCTCTTTCCGCAAAGCAATTACGTCGGCTAGTGCTCACGGTTTGACGTATTGCTTCCAAAGATGAAACGGCGCTTACGTCTTCGTGTAGTAGCACCACTAACACGGAAGCACCTTCGAACTAGAAATGTCTTTCAAGACAGTTCTTTGGACTTAGTGCGGAATAACGAGAAAATGATTGTATACTTTTTGATGGAGTATGAATTCTGTGTACAAATCGCAATGCACAAAATGGTATATATAGACAACCAATCCACCAGGAGAAAAACCGGGTAGTGGGCATTAATCACTTGTAACAACCAAGGTGTTACACCCCACTCATCGCTAATGATCGGAGTAGTGGGCTAACCGAGGTGACCACCACTGCAGAGTTACAACTCCAACGATCACACGAACCGGACACCTACAATGTCCGATTCATTGGCTCCAACAATCCCAATCACTGAATCGGGCCAAGCCCATTTTCGAAAGTGGCAAAACTTTAGTGGACCTGGACCGGGCCCAATAGGGCCGGGCCGCCATGCCCAGGCCCATGCCCATGCCCATGCCCATGCCCAAGCCCAAGCCAGCCCCAGGCCCTGGCCCAGCCGAGGCCGGCGGCGGCGAGCAAGCAAGGCGTGTGGCCCACTTGTGATCATCCACTTGTGTTATAGTTTATACAACAAATAACACCTTCAGTAAATAAACTAGGATAAACTATGATTTGTATTCCATGTGGGATAAGACATAAACCTTTCATCTCCCTTTAAATAATCTTTACATAATGCCCATTTATGTGGCTATCTTCGTGTATTAATTTCTCACTCACCGAAATTCGGTTTTGAGAAATAAAAATACTACGAATATCTACTCTAACGTAGATTAATAATATATAATTTAATTCCTCCGAATTAAATATTTAGCCACCGAAAAATTGGTCAAAGTCGGGTCGACACCCACTTTATCAAAACCAAAATTTCCAACAATCCCCACATGAGTGGAAATTAATGTATGCATGAATGCGGAACACGCAAACCGATCCTCAAGAGACAATATTGCATTCGGAAAGGTAGCTTATGGCTTTGAACCTTCCGTAGTCAATACCATCGGTACACATGGCGGCTTAGTGGACGAACGCTTGAACTATTCCTCCACGGTGTATACCGAGTCAACAAATTAACACAATAAGGTCTCAACACCTTCTCGTTCTCACGTTTTGTGTCCGTTTCGCCATGGACACCATTTTGGATTCATAAGTGTTACTTTGAAGCGCCCGCGCTTCTCACTTATATAGGTGATCTCATATCCGAGTATCTGCCATACTCAACCTCAACGAGGTGTAGGAATCATTAAAAGTCAAATGACTTAGCCTCACCACAACTTTGCGGGTGTTTCAACACTTGGTTTTGCTTTTAGGGATGGGTTATAACATTGTTTCCAAGTGTTACAACATAACCTTCATAGTTTAGTTTTCCCGTTGAACCAAGTTCTTGGGATCTCCGATCATCATGGTTGGGTTACCACTATGATAGTTATTTTTTACTTTGTGGACTTCAATCCCATTCCCTCTAGCAATTTACCCAATTGATCTCGATTGATCCTTTTGTCAAAGGATCTCGCTGTGATTGTCTTTTGACTTTACATAGTCAATTGACATCACACCATTTGAGATCAATTGTCTAACGGTATTGTGTCTCCGAGCGAATATGTCTAGACTTACCGTTATACATATTGCTCTGTGCCTTCCTATAGCCGCTTGGCTATCACGGTGAATCATCACAAAAGGCACAGCTTCCTCCAAGCATGGAATATCTTCCAAAAAGTTTGAAGCCATTCTCGCTTCTTCACCGACTTTATCCAAAGCTATAAACTCGATTCCATGGTGGACCGAGCTATACACGTTTGCTTCGTGGACTTCCACGATACCGCACCACCTCCAATGGTGAATATGTATCCACTAGTTGAATAAGAATCTTTCGAATCGAAATCCAACTAGCATCACTATATCCTTCAATGCAATTTGGATATCTTGAGTAGTATAGCCCATAATCCAAGGTGTACTTTAAGTATTTTAACACCTGGTTAACGCTTTCCAATGCTCATGGCTTGGATTGCTCGTGAACCTACTCAACATATTTAGGGTAGGCCAAGTCCGGACGTGTACAATTTGTGATGTACATCGATCGCCTATTATACGTGAGTATTCCATCCGAAGCATCGGTTCATTTTATTAGCAACTGATTTATACTTAAATCGGGCGTCTTTGACGGTGAATCGTCAAAAACATTAAATTTCTTGAGCACTTTCTCCACTTAGTGGGATTGTGACAAGATAATTCCATTAGGAGTTTGTTGATTTTTATCCCAAGGATTACATCAATGATCCCCATATCCTTCATGTCAAAGTTCCTCTTTAACATTCTTTTAGTCTCCATGATAGTATCATGACTCACGCCCATGATTAACAAATCGTCTCACGTATAGACAAACTATGACAAATGCTTCGATGTCCCTTTGACATATACGCATTTATCACACTCGTTGATTTTAAATCCATTTGACAACATCGTATTGTCAAACTTAAGATGCCATTGTTTTGGAGCTTGTTTGATCCGTACAAGGATCTTATTAACTTGCACACCTTCTTTTCTTGGACGGGTGCAACAAACCCTTCGAGGTTGTTCCATGTATATTTCAAAGATCTATCTCTCCATTCGAAACGCCGTCTTGACGTCCATCGATGAATCTCTAGATTGTGCAAAGCGCAATCAAGAAAGAAGACACCGAATAGACGCAATCCTCGTTCATCGAGAATAGGTGTCAAAGAAGTCATATCCTTCTTTTTGTTTAAAGCCTTTGGCTACAAGCCGTCTTTATACTTATCAATAGTTCCATCTCGCTTTATACTTCTTCTTTAGGATCCATTTACATCCTAAAGGTTTATGATGACGAGGGAGATCAACCAACTCCCAAGTATGGTTCTGCGAGAATGGACTCGATTTCACTATTGATAGCTTCTTGCCGAGCGGAGTATCCGGATCGCTTAGAGCCTCTTTAATCGAGTTTGGCTCACCATCTAACATAAATGTTATGTAATCGGCCCAAAAGACTTAGCCGTCTTAGACCTCTTCTTGCGTCTCGATTCTTCACTAATTGGTGTTGAACCACTTGCGTTTCGTGAGTTCTTTTATTAGTACTCACTTCTAATTTTTCTCTACAAGGGTAGACATCCTCAAAGAATACAAACATTCCTTGATTCGATTATGGTACCTTGATCATTTCCGGATTTTTGACTTATGTATCATAAACCTATATGCACTACTTTGGTATGCATATCCCACAAAGACACAATCAACTGTCTTTGGTCCAATTTTAACTTGTTTTGGTTCGGTATTGCTACCTTAGCCAAACACCCCCACACTTTAAGGTATTTATAAGAGCTTACGATTTTTCCACAATTCGTAAGGTGTCTTATCTTTCCTTTAAGTGGTATTTTATTCAATATGTGGGTTGGTCGTTAAAACAGACTTCCCCCACATATTCAGGGTAATCGAACTTATCAACATGGCATTCATCATCTCTTTTAGAGTCCGATTTTTGCGTTAAACAACACCGTTGAAGATGTGGTGAATATGGTCTTTGTTGTTTGATGAATTATGCCCATTTGGGTACATAGTTCTTCAAATGGTGCAACATATTCGCCACCTCTATCACTCGAATTATTTTAATCCTTTGCCAAGTTGATTTTCAACTTCATTTTTATAATTCTTAAAAGCCTCTAATGCTTCATCTTGCTTCTTAACAAGTATAAGTAGCAAAACCTTGTGCAATCATCAATATATGTGATGAAATATTTTTTACCACCTTTAGTTTGCACAAATTTTAGATCACACACATCGGTGTGTATCAACTCTAAAGGTGAAGTGCTCCTTTCAACCGAATGAAACGGTAATTTAGCCATTTTAGCTTCAACACAAACTTCACATTTTCTTTGTGAGTTTACTTCGGAGTAAATTAATTAATTCTAAATTTACCAATCTTTTTATAGCATTGATTTACATGTCCTAATCTAATATGCCATAAATTAGAGCACTCAAGAATATAAACGAGAAGAAGATTCATTCTTATTCATATTCTCGCCAAAACGGGCAGACAAATCATTACATTCATTTTGAGCAGTCCTTTGTCTAGATAACCCCTACCAAGGGCTGTCCAAATTTGCTAAGTACAAACTTTTCGGACTCAAAAACTAGTCTAAACCCATGGTTGACAAAGCCGAACCCGAAACCAGATTTTTGCGGATGTCCTGGGACATGCAACACATCCTTGACTTCAACTCCTTTCGAAGTAAGCTTTAGCACCACCGTTCCAACGCCAAAGCAACATCGAAGAGGCGTGATTCCCCATATGGAGCTCCTTCCCGGTCGATGGGATGTAAGATGAGAATGCATCCTTATCGAGCAGGACATGACAAGTGGCACCGGTATCCACAAACCATTCTTTCGGGTTATCCACCAAATTGGCTTCAAACACCACCGCCGACATGTCAACTCTGTCGGCTCCTTTCTTCAACCACATTGGCATTGGATCTGCGGTTTGGTTTTCTTTTTCTTTGGCGACGCGATCACATTTTGCCATATGGTTCGGTTTGCCACGATTGTAGCAAGCTCCTGGAATTTTCAGTGCGGTTTCTTGCCTTTATCGTTAGGCCTTTTCTTCGAGTTACTTGACGAGCCGTGCTCCATCAAGTTGGCTTTTGACTCCATAGGGACAAGCTTGGACTTAGAGTCAATCCTCCTCTTGTCTTCCTCAATTCCGAGTTTGACAATCAGATCCTCTAGTCCCATCTCCTTTCGCTTATGTTTGAGATAATTCTTGAAATCCCTCCAACTGGGGGCAATTTCTCAATCAAGGCGGCCACTTGGAATGCTTCCGGCAAGGCCATTCCCAGCAGAGATTTCATATAGGATCAACTGGAACTTGAACTTGTTCCATCACGGTTTTAGAATCAACCATCACAAAATCCAAGAACTTACCGACAACAAATTTCTTTGTGCCGGCATCTGTGGCGATCCTTTGCCATATGGTTCGGTTTGCCACAATTGTAGCAAGCTCCCTGGAATTTTCCAGCTGCCGGTTTCTTGCCTTTATCGTTAGGCCTTTTCTTCGAGTTACTTGACGAGCCGTGCTCCATCAAGTTGGCTTTTGACTCCATAGGGACAAGCTTGGACTTAGAGTCAATCCTCCTATTGTCTTCCTCAATTCTGAGTTTGACAATCAGATCCTCTAGTCCCATCTCCTTTCGCTTATGTTTGAGATAATTCTTGAAATCCCTCCAACTTGGGGGCAATTTCTCAATCAAGGCGGCCACTTGGAATGCTTCCGGCAAGGCCATTCCCTCGGCAGAGATTTCATGTAGGATCAACTGGAACTTCTGAACTTGTTCCATCACGGTTTTAGAATCAACCATCACAAAATCCAAGAACTTACCGACAACAAATTTCTTTGTGCCGGCATCCTCGGTTTTGTACTTCTTCTCCAAAGATTCCCACAATTCTTTGGAGGATTTCACAGAGACAATACACATTGTAAAGTGCATCACTAAGTCCGTTTAGGACATAGTTACGGCACAGGAAATCACCCTGGCCCCATGCATCAAACGCAGCGCGTTTTTCAGCATTCGTTTCGTTCTCAGCAACAACAGGAGCGTCCTCGGTCAGATACTTCGCCAGACTTAGGGTAGTCAGGTAGAACAGCATTTTTTGTTGCCACCTCTTCAAGTCGAAACCCATGAATTTTTCGGGTTTCTCGGCTTGAGCGGGGAGGGATGATCGGGGTTCGCTTGTCTTGCCATCGTGAAGTTCGTTAATTGCTTTGCGATTGTTGATTTACAAAGTTACGAGGATCGAGAATCTCTTCAAATGGCAAATTACGAAAAGCAGAAGATTACAAGAAAGCGAACTAGCTATTACAAAGATAGAACTTTCGGAAGCGAGTCGAGACGAATCTCTTTCCGCAAAACAATTACGTCGGCTAGTGCTCACGGTTTGACGTATTGCTTCCAAAGATGAAACGACTTACGTCTTTTCGTGTAGTAGCACCACTAACACGAAGCACCTTGAACTAGAAATGTCTTTCAAGTGGTTCTTTGGACTTAGTGCGAGAATGCGAGAAAATGATTGTATACTTTTTGATGGAGTATGAATTACGTGTACAAAAGCGCAATGCACAAAATGGTATATATAGACAACCAATCGCTGCGGGAGAAAAAACCGGGTAGTGGGCATTAATCACTTGTAACAACCAGGTGTTACACCCACTCCGCTTTGATCAGGTAGTGGGCTAACCAGGTGACCACCCGCTGCAGGAGTTACAACTCCAACGATCACACGAATCCGGACACCTACAATGTCCGGGATTCATTGGGCTCAACAGATCCAGCAATCACTCGAATGCGGGCAAGCCCATTTTCGAGTGGCAAAACTTTAGTGGACTGGACCGGGCCCAATAAGGCGGGCCGCCCCCATGCCCATGCCCAGCCCAAGCCCAGGCCTGTGCCCAGGCCCTGGCCGGTAGGCCGAGGTCGGCGGGCGGGCGGCAAGGCAGCAGCGTGTGGCCCACTTGTGATCATCCACTTGTGTTATAGTTTATACAACAAATAACACCTTCTAGTAAATAAACTAGGATAAACTATGATTTGTATTCCATGTGGGATAAGGCGTAAGCCTTTCATCTCCCTTTAAATAATCTTTACATAATGCCCATTTATGTGGCTATCTTCGTGTATTAATTTCTCACTCACCGAAATTCGGTTTGAGAAATAAAAATACTACGAATATCTACTCGAACGTAGATTAATAATATATAATTTAATTCCTCGAGAATTAAATATTTAGCCACCGAAAAATTGGTCAAAGTCGGTCGACACCCACTTTATCAAAACCAAAATTTCAACACCCCCACGAACAGGAGGCCGCTTAGCCAGGTAGGATGTAAATCGAGGGATATGCACGGGTAGTGACTCTCTGAGGAGAGTACCAGCGGGATACGAACCGTAAAAACAACCCTTGCAATATTTGAGAAGGAATTGTGACTACAGCATTAATAAGACGTCTGGTTAAGTGGTTGCATTGTTTCATAATTCCTTTAATTTCACACAAAATCAAAGTAATTCGAGATAAACACTTGATTCATGTAATATAATCAGGTTTAAATATACAACACATATTTAATAGTTGGGCTACTTCAAACAAGACCCATAAATAAAAAGATCCAAATAGTGAGTTTGGGTACACATGTGCAAATCGCCGAACAAACGGGCTAAAAAATAGTCAAGAAGCTGGGCTATGAGGACTGTCCCAAGGTTGTTCGTTTAATGGGTTTTTATTTGTTTGGGTCATAGTTTTAGATTAGCAAAACCAATCTCAATCATAAATCTTATTTATTTTTCAGGCAATATGCCCTTGCTTAAAAATAATCTCAAACATAATTACTTTCGTTTTAAACAAATCGAGTCAAGCCTAACACGTTACTTAAAAAAAAAAACAGAGAGATTTCATCGAATTTTAAATATTATGTTTGATATTAGTTCGACTATTAATTGAATCAAGTTAAACAAAAATTAATTAACATGTTCCAATTATGATTAGATGATTTGATATTTTTACACTTATTCTATAAATATAAGACTGAAATCCTGTTTAAGATGTTTCACTCAATACTAGTGTCTATACGAAAATGGCGGAGACAGGGGGCCAATCTGGGCCCTAACCCACCTCCCACAAATTTTAAAAAAACATTACACCAATCTTTTTTTTTTTTAAAAAAAATTACACCAAGTTTTTTTTTAAAAAAGTTAAAATTTATATGATTTGTTTTACAGTAACATAATAATTTTTTTAAAGAAATAATATATTATATGTTTTTGTAGGAAAATAATCATGATGTATAGTATATGAGATTGTTTTTCTTGATCCACTCCACTTGGAAGCCCATGAGTGCTGGCAACACATATTGTACTTTAGGAGAAATTAAAAGGAAGGCCACTCATGTATAAATTTTCTGCAACGTGGCTTCAACTATGTCGCAATATAAAAGACAGTATTTAATGGAATTTGACTTGTTCAATTTGTTAGTTGTGCCCAATGTTTTTAAACTCGGACCGAACATCGAACCGGATTAATAACTGGGTCATTGGGTTACTAGTTCAACCAGTTAAACAGTTCTAAAAAAACCGATTGACCCATATACATATACATATATATGTACAAATGTAAAAGATAAATACAAGTACAAATGTAAAAAATATCAAATACAGATAAAAATAAAAACAAATTTAATAAGTTATAATATCCAAATATATGTATAAATCGAATATATAAGGAAAAATTATATGTAAATTTACCAAATACTTCTCCATATGTAATAAAATAAAGAAAAATTTGCTTAAAAAAAATTGAACCGGGTTAACCGGGTCACCGATTTTCGGGTTTGACCGGGTGACAATAGTTTTTAGCCATCCAATTTTAATTTAGAACCAGACTGGACATGTGACCGATTCTCAGTTAAATCGGTTGAACCGGCCGGTCCGATCTGGGTTTCAAAATATTGATTGTGCCCACAACCAATTGCAATGTGAAAGATGATATGAAATTTTTCGGTCTTTGATTTAGAGTAATATTTTAAGATAAAAAATCTGATCAATATAAGATTCGGACTGTTTGACAACGAACGCTAACCCAGACACTTATTGCACGTTTTTTTTTTCTTTTTGAGTTGATTGATTTATATTGCAAAATACAAAACAAAAAGTGAAATTAAAATGTAGAATTGGAGTCGCACAAATTAGAGGCATGCACTTGTGATGCAATTGCAAGTTACTATGTCTGGTTAATATTTCTTTTTCTTCTTTTGCCACCATTTTGATGGTCTTGCCTCAATCGCCTCCACTCTTCAATACAATTATGATTAAATTTAGTTGAAATTGTAAGATTATACCTTAAGATTCTTAACACATTGAAATTTTGGATTTGAATTTGTTAAATATGTGAGCATATACTTAAATTTTAATTGATATTTTGTCATTGTTAATCAATAATATTTTAAGGAAATTGTTAATCAATAATTATCTGTATGTAGGTAGATATATAACTGTTAGGGGATAACATCGTAATTATATTTCTTTTCATTTAATTACGTCAGTATTTAATTTTTCACACACGAATTTCATTATTGGGTCTGAATATCGTCATTTGACCCATGAGACCGAAACTATTATTGAGCAGCCCGTGAGGTTCAGTTAGTTATATATCCAGCCCGCGGTGCCCATTTTATCCTACATAGCCAAACGGCTCATCAACCCAGGTATAAAAAGGTCTATTCATCCAATTAGTAAGTATTCATAGTTAATTGCTCGCAATTGACACTACAAAAAAATTTGCGGTTTACCGACGGAAATTTGCGTCGGTAAAAATTAAAAATCAGCCAATAAATGATTTACCGACAGATTTACCGATGAAAATATTTCGCTGACAGAATTCTCATTGGAAGCATTATTGTCGGTAAATTAAAAATCCATCGTGATGTTTCATTTGCTCCAAATTTTCTCTCCAATCGGTACTGATTTGAGTGTTGGAGCTGTCTCCATAGGACAACCCTAGGGTCCGTCTAACATTTGCTAAATTGTTGCATGCAAGTCGCCATCTCCATAACTACCGACTTCGGAGAAGAAGTTGGACTTTTATCAGAAACCTTGACTAGGAGTGACCTACCTACTTAAACAATATCAATAATATAATGATGTATTTTAATCACTTCAAAAAAAAGACAAAAAAAAAAAAAAGAAAAAACCTTTGCTTGGGGTTGTTATGCTTAATGTGAATAAACAGCGTACTGTACTACTTTTTCATAGTCATAACCATGGAAGACAAGAATTGTCTTCAAGATTTCCTTATCTGTAAGAGACGTTACTTGCAAGATTTACTTAAAGTATGCTCCAAAGTCCACACAATCACCTTTTAAAACTAATTATTTCATATTCATCTTAATTCTCACATAATATTTTATTTCTTAACTTTTTTCTACGAGAAATAGCCATGTCAACTTCAAAAAGCGGTACCACTTACTCGTAATCGGCAATAATTGAACTGTTGTTGATTGATTAGAGACTGCAATTCCTTTTCAATTCATCAATTATAAAAATTATTCTTGAATTTACAAATACACACACTTAATATTTATTTTTATTTTTCAATTTGCACTTACTTAGAGATGCTAAAGATAAATATTAAGGGTTTCCTCAAAAAAAAAAAAAAAAAAAAGATAAATATTAAAGGAGTAATTAATATTAAAAGATAACTGATTCTATTAATTAGAATATAGCTAGTTCGAAAAAAATATTTTATAATTTATTTTTATGTATATTGTGTGAGCGGCAAAATTCTTTTTTAGTCCTCTAATTAATGGATCGCCGGAGCTTTAGTCCTTACTTGTTTCGATTTTGACATTAGTCCTTTAAGTGAGCATTTTCACTATTTAGTCACGTGATCTGCTATAGAAAGTAAATGTTACCTATTGTGCTGATGTGGAATTTAAAAACAAAAACTTATTTTAATTTTTTTTATGTTGACTAGGCATCATATGTGGCCTTGCAATTGTAGAGGGTGAGAATTAAAGAAAATATAAATATTTAAAAATCATATTTAAATATAAAGAAATATTTAATGTATAAATAAAACAAACAATTTAAAATTTTAATAATTTGGTAATTTCAAAAAACTTAAATATTTATAAAAGTTGAAAAATAATGTTAAAAATTATATTTATAACTATATGTAATATTTTCAACAATAATAAATTATTTATAAAAAGGCTATATAATATAAATATTAAATTTTAAATATCTTTAATTTACAAAAATAAACTTTATTTATAATCAATTTCAATAAATCAATATAATATGATATTTAAAATTTAAACATTCAAAAAGTAAATAAATTAAAAAATAATATAAAAGTATAAGTAAATTTATAAAAAAACTATATTTTGAAAAAAATATATTTTTGAAAAGAATAATATAATTTATTTATTTCAAAAAAATATTTTGGTTATGATTTAAAAAAAATAATACCGAATTATTCTATAAATAATTTACTATTTTTCAAGAAAATTTAAATTATATTTAGGTATAAATATAGTTTTTAACATTATTTTTCCATATTTTATAAATAATTTAGTTTTTTGACATTATCAAGTTATACATACAATTTTTCGAAACTATATTTAGTTTTGCTTAATTTTTAATAACTTGATAAATTTGGAAAACTGAATTATTTATAAAACTTGGAAAAAATAATGTTAAAAATTATATTTATAACTAAATATAAATTAACTTATTTTTAAATAATAAATTATTTATATAATAATTTGATATTATATTTTTAAATGATAACCAAATTGTTTTTTTGAACAAATAACTTATATTTTATTTTGAAAATATAGTTATTTAAATTTGTTTCAAACTATATATTTTTTTTCATAAAAATATATATTTCTTTTAAATTTTGATTTATCTGTTAAGATTATTTTTAATTTATTTAGTTTTTAAATGTCTAAATTTTAAATATAATATTATATTGATGTTATTGAAACTTATTATAGTTAAAATATAAATTTTTATCAAAAAAGATATTTAAAAAGTTTAATATTTATGATGAATACCTTTTCCATAAATAATTTATTATTTCAAAAATTATTTAAGTTACATTTAGTTATAAATATAATTTTACATTATTTTTCAACCTTTATAAATAATTCAGTTTTTTGAAATTACCAAATTATTA
Organism: Rehmannia glutinosa; assembly: GCA_016081115.2. NCBI lineage: Eukaryota > Viridiplantae > Streptophyta > Magnoliopsida > Lamiales > Orobanchaceae > Rehmannia > Rehmannia glutinosa. The sequence continues at coordinate 38,411 of JABTTQ020001364.1, forward strand.
AAACTATAAATTATTTTGTTTTATTTAAATATTAAATATTGTTTTATATTTATATATAATTTTAAATACTTACATTTTCCTCCATTCTCACCTACAGGCTACAACTATAATGCCACATACAATATCTAGTCAACGAAAAATGGATTAAACAACAAAGTTTTTTTGTTTTTAAATTCCAAATCAGTTCAATAAGTGACTTTTACTAGCTATAGCAAGACTAAATAGCTGAAAAATGCTCACTTAAAAACTAAATGTCAAAATCAAAATAAGTGAGAACTAAATTACCTAAGCGGTCCACTTAGAGGATGCCTTGTGTGCGCGCACACGCTAGAGGCAATCACTGCATACATCTTGCTGGGTGTATGCCCAAACTATTAAAACTATACAAATTTATATGTAGCAATATTGATAGAAAAATAAAAATAGGCAAATTAGTATAATAAAGGAAAGGGTAAATCTATATATTTAATCTAAGTATAAAAATTTTCTGAGCGAACTAAAAGTGCGACATAATTCCGACAAACCAAACTTTAGGTAAAATCGTTGCACATGAATATTTATCGATAAAATTTAAAACTATTGGCAAGTACCTACAATGTTTCTGTCAGTAAATTTAAAGATTGTTGGCGATCGATTTATGGATAATTGATCGATATAGTTTGTGTGAAAATAATATTTTGATTTCGTTGGTATTCCGTAGGCAATTATAAAATTTTAAATAAAACCGTTTTCTGTCCATAGATTCAGCCGGGTACCTAGAATTGTTTTTGTAGTGTGTATTGTTAAAATAAAGAAAGAAAAATCCACAGGATAACTATTAAATATATAAGAAAATAAATTGCATAAAAATGCATATATAAATATATGTATGTTATATTATAAATAGTAATATAAGTAGCACTGTCATTTTCTCTAAATAATAATATAGTTTTTCAATAAAAAGAGGTATTAGTTTTACTAACAAATAGTATAATATGAAAAATATAATGAAAATTAAACGAAAAATATATAATAAAAGGTCTCATCATATGCCCCCACTTGCTAATCATTTATTCAAATTTGCATGGCATCTTCAACGCATATGCCTAACAATAATTAGACATTATCTTTCAACTTTTTTTTTTTTTTATTTTCTTCTAGTAAGATATCTTATTCAACTGACTAAAATAAAATCATTTATGTGTCTATACGTGGAAAATTGTGAAGGGGACAGACAAGGCCAATGGCCACGATCATTTTATCATCTATGATTGCAGTGGACTATTTATCTTTAATTATAATATATATATATCTCGTACAATTTATCATTACGTAGGTTGAAGTAAATATCCTATAAATAATATTTTAGGAAAATTGATATGTGATCGATGTTATATTAAGTAATTAATTATAAGAGAAGAATAAATATTTCAACATTGAAAATTGGTTTAAGGTGAAGAAGTTTCTATCACAGATGACAGCTATAAATATTCACCTAACAAACATTGACTTGAAGACTTGATTAATCTAAAGATTGTTTTTTAATTTTTTCAAAATATATTATCCATCATTTTTTAAAACATTTTCAATATATTCGTCCATGGTTTGAGTAATACACAAATGCCAAAACAACGACAAATTGCGTGATTTTTGTACTCGATATTTTATTTAAGATTTTGTTAGCATTTACACGTCTGCCATTATTGTTAAGAAAGTATTGTGGTAGTCGTTACATTAATATTTATTTATTTATTGTGCCAATTGCGAGTTATGAGATTAAAGGACTTGCGTTTATATTGATAAGAAGAATTATTATCTTGGCGTAGCTCGTGACGCTTAAAATTACTATTTTAACCTCACTTCGCATGAAGTTACTTAAATATCCTCATGATTCCCGTCATTTTTATCGGATCCCAACTCGACATGAGAGTCCGGTTCAGGTCGCTCCGTAAATTTTCCATCGTAGATGAAATCTGATTGCGACGTGTATACGAAGATTCACATAACACAAAGGACAATACTATCAATACAACACGACTATCTATATATATATAAAATGTAACTTACAAATCACTAATAATTTATTTTGCTTCTAAGCTATCTCATAATCGATCTGACTTAAACATCTAAAATCTTAACCGTGGACTATCCTGACTAGCCTAATATTTATTTTGTTTCAGGATCCTACAAATAAAGTAATTCACTTCACGAGCTAACCCGTAATCTGATGTATGGTACATCGGGTTAATTACCTAAATCATATATATTAACTTAGGTCGTGTGGGTGAATAAAAGCTAATCATTAAGACTACGAGATTGCAGGTAAAAATAATTAGATGAATATTAATTTGCATCTAACTAACTCATGGTAGGTGAACGTGATGGGCCAAGAAACTATTGTCCAATAGTTTTTATTAATCAATATATATATATATATGGTTATAGATTTTCTTTTTTATATCTCTAGATAACGTGTACTATATTTAATTTCTAGATTTTAAATTTATTTCCCTAAAACAGTGTAAATATATATTGCTAATGACATGAGATAACAACTGTCCTTTTCTGTAGTGACAAAAACAAGAATCCTAAGCAAAAGATTGAAAAATAGAAGTTGAATGTAAAATGTGATTTTTTCGTTTAACTTCTCCACAAGTAATTTAGGATACATTTTTTAATTGCATAAAGATTGTTAAAAAAAAGCGATATTTACAACTTTTATATGTATCACTCATGTCCATATCAATGATAACATACTATTGATGGATCAATCATGTCCGTATAATAATAACATACTATGGGTGTTAATGTTTTTATCTTAATAAGTAGTCTAGGTTCATCCCTATGTGCATGTCAATCTAAATCTTATGTTTCGAATTGTGTTATATCTCATTGGAAGTATCACTGATACACATCAAATAATAATGTATTGATCACATATATTGGTGATATTTGAAACTAATAGATAATTTTTTTAGAATCAAATGATATGACAAGAAACTTACAACGGATTATAACAACGAATAAAAAATAGTTGCAAGCCCTACAATATAAATTTGTACAAATTTAAAATAAAATTTTTAAATCTTAGATCAAACTGATCCATAGAATTAGAACTTCGCAATAGAAATACTGGACAAAACATGTACCAAAGATCATCTTATTTTTATCACGTATTCTGAACAAAATCTCACCATGGGACAAATTTTGTTAACTAGAAAAAAAGATACCTATTGGGGACAAATAAAAGTAACCTATTGAGGACAAATTTATTTAACTTAAAAGAATAAAAATTACTTCCCCATCCTCCTCCATAAGGATGAGAGAAGAAAATGAGGAAGAAGATGAAGGAGCAAAAACGACTAGAGTTTTGAGAGAAAGAAAAGACTCTAAATTAGATAGATAAAATATAATTTAGATTACATGATCATATGTGCATGTTATTTAGTTTGAATATTATATTCTAAATTGTGTTTTATATCTTATGATGTATAAAAATCCAGACACTAATCTAAGGACTTAGACTGCCAAGGTGGAGATCCAAAGTTGATCAAAATAGTTGAATGATTTGGAGTCAAAGATCCAAGATTGACCGAACGTTGGCATGAACCTGCAAAACTGAACCTTCGGGTCGTCCCCAGGGGTAGATACTCCGATGCTTAGGTCAGTTTGCTTATAGAGATTGTGAGTATTTGAGTTTTTTGTATCCCCTTTAACTAGAGCCAAGATCTCTTTTATATACATTGGTCACCCACGGCCAGGACTCCTCCCGAGGTTAGACTCTTAGCAATTTTCCCGAGGTCGACTCTTAGTCGATTAAGAATGATAATTCTTATCTCGGATAATTATCATCTTAAAGGTACACATGTCACGTCCTCATAGTACCACATGTTAATATCAAAATTATATTTATCACTTGCCTCCTACTTATTGTGCGTGAAAGTTATGGCGCGTATAAGAAGTATTTTGAGATCTATATCAGGATTAATTATTATTCTTGGGCAATATTTCATATGCGATAGAGCTTTTGTCATCTAACCATTTTTTGGCCGGTTGAAGTAACTCGGACCTTTGCTCTTTGGCGTTTGGTAGAAGTTGAAATCCTCGGGAATTTCTTTAGTCCATGGTGTGCTCTACTATTCCATATCATCTAAATTTTTGTAGCCAATTGTAGGTCCCAAGGGGTGTGAGTAAGATTTAGAAGGGGGGTTGCATAAACCATACCAACTTTTCGATTTTAGTCCTTTTAAGAATATTACAGAGTTAACACAAATAGCTTTGTCCTTGAGGGACAACTAAGTTGGTTATTCAAATAGAGTTAGCCACTCAACGGACTCGATAGAGCTATTGATAGAATAATTGACTCTTTAACCCGAACTTTAACTTGGCCGTGTTGGTTTTATATCAATGGAAGACGTAACACCCTTTGAATTGTTTTAAACTTATTTTAACACTTGATTTTAGCACTTGGTTATTAATCGGTTGGATAGCAAATATAACTTTATCAGCAGATATAATGTATGTACGCAGAAATATAAATATGCTGAAAAATAAATGACATGATTGATTTTTATAGATGTTCGAAGATGGGATAATTCTTCTAATCCTCTCTTCTCCAACTCTGGAGGAATCCACTATGTAAAATATCTATTTACAAAGTGGTCAACGATCTAGAGACAACCTTGGTCACACGGTGGCTTCTCTTCCGACTAAGCTTCTTCACAGGGGTGCCTTGCTACTCTCACTCACTTTCTCAAGCTCTTGGATTTGATCACGAAGCCCTCCAATAACTTGATACTGGTTTAACCTTGAACCTTCCTACAATCCTCCTTAGAAAGTAGACTCCTTTTGATTCTTCAAAAGTTTTCTCTTCAACAGATTTGAAGTTGTATTTCCTTCACATCATGTGTTGGATCGATTTCCTTCGAGTTTCAGGCTTGAGGATTGCTTGAATATACTTGAAAATATTTGCAGGTTTAAAGCTTGAATATTGCTTGCTTGTTTGTGGTTCAGGTAAACTTTTCTCAATAAATTTCCTCAGCATTTTATAGTGAACTTTCGAAATTTTACCCGTTGAAGAGATAAGCTGATTTTAAAAGTCACTTGTGTTCGTTGGCTTGTCTTTTCTTGGTCCTCAATCTTAAGATGTAGACCCTTCCTCGTATTAAATGAATTTGCAGCTTTTCAGATTCTGACACGAGGTGTAGTGCTTCCCATTGGTTTATTCCTTTTGCACGCTTCTGAGATGAGCACTTTAAGACCTGGCAGCATGGAGGTATTACTATATTAAGTAATGTTCTTGACTTCTGTGCAACGGATTTATCTCAGTTAACTCCTCTTGGCTGTTGCATTTTTCCCAGGTGACTTGAGTCTGCTCCAATCATTGGATGACTCATCTGTCACTTCAACTTGAGATGTGGCTTCTTGAGTTGACTTCACTGACTCTTCACACAGCTGCTTCACAGTTGATACACCTTCAGTCGAGTTCTTGATCTTCTATCTTGGCCATACTCAGCTGTTCCACAGTGGAGTCTTCACTTCAATCTTCAGTTGACTTCTTGTATTTCCAGGCGTAGCTGACTTGACTCAGTTTTTCCAGCCCTATCTATTATAATGTAAATTACAAGGAAAATGGGGTGCCAACTTTCTAGTTTAGGTTTTACATGGCATTCATCAAAATCTATGAAATAAATTTCCCAACACCAATGCTTTAATCCTTGGTATTAAATACTCTGTATATATGTAGTCCTTAACAAGTGCTTGTTAGAACATTTCACTTTCATTTTCTTAGCTTAATTTTAGCAAGCTAAAATCCTTAGCATGTGGACCTTGGAGTCGACCTTAGCAAAATTATTAAATCTCTGAGTCAATCAAGTCCTCAGGACACCCATGACAAATATCTCGAATTAGTTAAGTCCCTGGTAGACCTTGATTAAGTCCTTTAGGAAATGAGCTTTCCATAACTCAATTTTGGAGACCCTAGCAAAGTACTCGACCACTTAACTTTGCGATAATTTGACTACGCGAGATCCAAGAAATAGTCATATAACCTTAGAAAAGTCATTGGCTAATAATCTTGAGTGGGAACTTGAACTTAGGAGACCATGGCAATAGTTAGGATCTTGGAAAAATCCTTGGCTAATAAACTTGAGAAGTAACTTGAACTTGGGAGACATTGGCAATAATCCAAGGACCTTGGCAAAATATTTGGCTAATAAACTTGAGAAGTAACTTGAACTTGGGAGACCTTGGCAGTAGTCCTTGGACTTAACTTATAATAACCATAAACAGATCTTGGCGAGTTATAGTCCTTAGCATCATAATTCCTTGGACTCGTGAGCGACTTTTGGCCTCATTTCGATGTCCTTAGACTTGCCATTAGTCATTGGAGCCTTTGGCAATCGTTTTTCCTCATATTCTTAAGAGCCAAGGTCTCTAATACTCTTTTCAATATTCAAAGTCTTTGCTTGTATTGCAATTTTGTATACTCATCGCCTAGAGTTTCGCTAAACTCTTTTTTTTTTTTTCTTCTTACATCCAGGTTGAAGATTCTATTTCTGGCACACCTTTAATCATGGAACCAACTTAAGGCGGTGAAGGCCAAGGAAGCCATGGATGACACACTCTTAGATGATTGGTTAGATGGATATGATGTTTGCAAAGACAATTTTTACGATCGATCCGTCTTTTGATGCTAACCGCCGGGTTCTTCATTCTCATATTCTACTTGTGATGGTCCAACTAATGCTTGATGACTAGGTTGTATCATGTCATCGATGCTTAGTGTTTAATTTTTGCAATTATGTTTGGACTTTCCACCAAGAGTTATCATTATGTGGTCCTTTGATGTTTCAGGGTTGAAAAAGTTGGCAAAATTTGTTATCTATGCGGAATTAAATTTGGGGAGTCCATGGCCTCGTGGGTTCAGGTCATCCCCTTTTTTGGCCAGTAAAGACCTCTACTATTATATCTTAGGAGATCAATCCAATAGATGAATAGTTGTATCTGGATGATCCCCGGATCATTTCCTAAGGAATCTTTTTAGCGGTTGCTAGCTGGTTGATTAGTCAAGCGTCACCCCTTCTCCTTAAGACCTAAGTGAGGTTATGACGCTTGACTAATCAACCAGCTCGGAATTAATATCAAAACTTCGGATTGTTCGTTCCTTTCGATAGTGGCAATGGTCTTCTACTGCAATCCTATCCCCATCAATAGCGGCAATGGTCTTCGGCGCAATCCTATCCCAGAAATCGGTGTTTCGGTGTCCCTTAATTTTCCAGAACGAGAACTCTCAAACTCATAAGGGACAAATGCTATTCTTTTTTTCATTTTTTGTCGCTCACCGAAAAACCAACGAAAAACCCAATAGAGATATTTCTTTTGCACAATGTAGCCCTAAAATGTTATCAATAGTGGAATTCAAATCGAGAAACCTTATTATGAAAGACGGAACCGTGATGTTTATGGGTGTAGCATATCGTTCGGCTACAAAAGATACTTAAATTGATGATTTTTTTGCCTTCGACAAGTTTTTGAGGAACTGTTCCCTGAATTTCAAGATTCAGACCGCCCAAAAATACTTGATGATCTTATAGATAAAATCCTTAGCTATTAAAATGATGATATTGATCAGTATCTTGCAAACCATCTCTCTCCCTTTTGTCTCTCAAGGAAAACTTATCATATATAAGACACCTATTCGATATGGGAAATATGTTAGCAATTAATGGTAGGCTTAAGAGGATCCAGATATGCCAACTACATATCAATATCAAATGTCAAAAATTAATTCAAAGGATTGGTGGATTTGATATCTTGGATATGGAGCTGATGATTATGTCTGCGTTCAGAGAAGAATTATGAAGGTTCTAGGAAGGATTATATCGAGCAACTATTTTATTCGATTTTATGTAGAACTTGTGTGATGGTATATCTTCTTGTAAGCAATAATTCCGTATCTCAATTATCAGATTTATGCTAATGTTACTACTCTATGTTTTAATGGTTGTACCAAGAAAAATATGAATTTAAGCATGATAAAAGAAAACAAATGTACGAAACATTTAATAATGAAAAACAATACTTGAATAAAAATATCTCCATCTATAAATAATAGTTGTGTTGATGCAGATAACGAGAATTTAAAAGTTTGTATGTCGTAAGTTTTGGATCTCTAAATTTTTCTTTCTTCTCTATTATGTAAATAAAATAATTTATTTAGAATATTTTAAATCGTAAAATATGAGTATTAATATATTTGTGTATGCATTGTACAAACACACACTAATATATATACATATATATAAAACAAATAACACACAAATAATATGGTTGTATTTGCGTAAGATACAAAATTTAGAATCCTCATATTTTTTTGGTATGCAACTTTGTAAGTAGAATAGATTATATATATATAATAGAAAATTAAGTTGAGGATTAATTAATGTAAATAGTTATTAAAGTAAGTATTAATGATGATATGTTTTAAATAAGATTTTAATAACATAAGTTTTAACTGAAAAGCAATGAACATATTAATTAAGTTATATTAATGTAGTATAATTTTGTCGGATGGTTTTTCTTCTTCTTATATTATCGATATAATAAAAGTAATCATATAATTATGAATATATATATATATATATACATACATATAAATAGGAATATCACATTAGACCACATTACACATGCAAGACAATGTGGACTAATCATGTCCACAAATTTAAAATTTTAGATGGTTGAGATTTGGTGATTTAATGGCATTTTTTTATTTTAAACCAAATAAGGGCACGTTGGTGATTTGGTATTTTGCATGTATTTGGGGCTCAATATTGGCTAGAATGTGTGGATATGCATGCATTATATGAGTAAATTGGGTATTATTCTTGTTTTGTGGAATGGATTACGCTTTGCTCGTTTTATAGGAATTTATCTATATTTGTAGCATAGTGGCAACAATTCGGGCATTGCAACCGCCAATACTTGACACGAGTGACGAAGTTTGGAGTCGAGTCGAGAAGAAGTTGGACGAACCGGGCGAGAAACGGAAGAAAATAGTCTATGGGCATATTGTTCCGGTGAGCACGGGCGGGGCGTGCTCCCTAGCACAACCCGTGCTCAACCCAAACATGATGACTCAAGGTGCGGCCTAGGACGGGCAACCCGTGCCATATGGGCACGCCCGTGCTTCTCAAGAAAAGTTACAAATTGTTCGGCACCAAAGACGGCCGGGTGGCGTGCCAAAAAGGGCACTGGCGGTGCCGTCTTCTGCAAGGAAAAATAGAGCTTATCCAATTTCAACTAGGTTTCGACCGAACGGAGTACAAATAGACCAGGCGGCCACAAACAAGGGCACACTAATTTTTACCCTAGAAACCAGAGAAAAGAGCAGTTTTCCCACCGGATACTTCGAGAGATTGATCAAGACCGCAACCACACCTTCGAGGATTGAAGATAGATCGAGAGATCGTCATCATCCCCGAGTCACTCATTCCATCGTATCGTTATTTCAATTAGTTAGATTTTGATCATGAATAATTTGTCTATGAATTGTTTATCTTTAATGTCCGGCTAAAACACTTGTGATTCCCGGGTTTGGGAGTAGATTAATAAACACTTTTATGTGATGATTAAGGATAATTGAAGTTAATGTTTTCTTTCTCTATTCAAGTACTTTGCTTTAATTCTTGTTTTATCAAAAGGCCTTTGATCTAAACTTGTTTCATGTATTGATTCATAATTCTAACCGATGAGTTTCAATACTAGATCTTGAGTACTTGACACAAATAGATTGCATGATTGAGAAGTCTGTGAATATTTGTGAGATCTTTTAATCTTTTGAACTTTTGGGAGTTGGATATCTCATGTTGAGTAGAGATGCTAGCATAGATATTCCAATCAACGCTTTTACATACATCTCGAGAGAGGGGGTAAATTACTTTGGTGATTGGTCTATAGAGAAGAATACGTTTAACCTTGGTTTGCTTAATCTAAGCATAAAAGTGGGATATTAATTGAAACCATAACCCAGGAATCCATCCATCCATACTTGATCTTTCAATCGCTCTTGCTTTGTTATTTTAGGATTAATTTCTGCTTTAGTAGTAATAAAACCAACCTTTCAAATTTCGATAGTTTAGATAAAAATAGGACTATTATAATCCAATACTTGGTACATTAATTTATTAATCCCTGTGGATTCGACCTTGCAAACCCTATTCTATAAATTGATCCGTACACTTGCGGTGAAAGCTATAAAAATAGGCGAACAAGTTTTGGCGCCGTTTCGGGGATTAATCAAATTTTTAGTACTAATATTGTGATAAATAGAACTATTCTTAATCTAGACGTTTTTTGTTTCTTTTTAATTTGTTTAATTTTTCTTCTATTGTGGTTAACTTGTTTTCTTTAGTTGGTTCAGGTAGTGCATGATCACTCGCTCAAAGCAAGGAGAATTAACACCATTCATAGGAGGTTGAAGCTTTTGCTAGGCGAAATAGTGCGGCTACTAAACGGGCAGAAAGACAAAGAGGACCAAACCATGGCAGGAGTTGAAGACAACAAAGAGGCAATAACGGGGGGGGTAACAACCAGGCCAACAGGTCAATGTTGAGTTACCAATACCAGAGGTTCGGTGGCTCGGCAGCCCAACAACAGGCGATACGCGATTACTTTCGCCCAATCAATCGCAACTATGGTGGAATTGCCAACGTCCCGATCAATGCGAATAATTTTGAGCTAAAGCCAGCTCTGATCTCGATGGTGCAGCAGAATCAGTTTGGGGGCTTCCGTCGAAGATCCCAACTCTCATCTTGCGAATTTCATACAAATCGCAATACTATCAAGATGAATGGGGTAAATCGATGATGCTATACGTCTTCACCTATTCCTTTCTCTTTAAGGGATAAGGCTAGAATCGGCTAGGCACCCTAACTCGGGGAGTGTAAACAATTGGGATGAGTTGAGTCGAGGTTCTTGTTCAAATACTTCCCACCAAGCAAGACACTCTGACTTAAGAGCGAGATCACTCAATTCAGTGCGGTTTGATTCGAGCCTTTTACGAGGCCTGGGAGAGATTCCGGATTTGTTGAGGAGATGCCCGCAAAGACGGATTTCCGAGGATCGCTGACTGTTTCTTTTACAATGGGTTGATGGGGCGGACTAGATCGTTCGTGGATCTTTTTGCACAGGGGCGCTTCTCGCAAGGTTTCAGAAGATGCATTCAACTTATTGGAAGAGATGGCCATGAATAGCTATCGGTGGCCCTCCGAAAGAACTAATGTGAAAAGGGTGGCGAAGTGTCCGATTCTCGACCCAATCAAGGAGTTGATGCCCGGATGGCCGTCTTGACAAATCAACTAAGTGCCTTGACAAAGGCCAACGAGGGAAACGCTGGTACAAGTAATGGTGGAGTTCCTCTAGATCGATAGAGGAAGCAAATTACGTGAATAACAGGAATTTCAACAATTTTCGGAACAATCAAAATCCCACTCATTATCACCGGGCCCGAGGAACCACGAAAACATCTCCTATGCGAACACAAAGAATGTGATGCAACCACCACCAGGTTTTAATGTGACTAATGGAGTTATTTCTGCAGATCCTAAACCAACCATGGAAGACATGTTCACCTCGTTTATGAATGGGACGAGGAACATGTTCAATAAGGATGAGGCAAAGATGGATAAAATTGAAAACCATTTCACCCAATTGGGGTCCCGGATGAAGAATCTTGAGACCCAAATTGGTCAAATAACTACTATTATTGGTGGGCAAAGATCAAAAAGGCTAGTTTCCGAGCAACACCGAGGTAAATCCAAAGGAACATTGTAAATCCATTCGCCGAGGAGTGGAACGGAATACGAGGGGCCGAAAATACCAGAAAATTCGAAAAATCGCGGGGACGGCACGGCCCGTGCGCCACCGTCGGCTTGCCCCGTGCGCCCTTTGAACGGCAATCGATCGATGCGGGTGATGCGGAAACCGAGGCAAATGGCGAGGTTGAGGCCAAGGAAAGAGCCGAGGAACATCGTGCTAAACAAAAAAAAGGGGTGAGAAGCTTAAATCCTCCTCTAACCCCGATATTTCTAAACTTAATGTTCCCTTCCTTTTCCCCAACGTTTTCAAAAGAAAAAGTTAGACGCGCAATTTGCTAAGTTTTTAGATATTTTCAAGAAACGCATATTAACATTCCTTTTGCGAGACGCATTGGAGCGGATGCCCAATTACGCTAAGTTCTTGAAGGATGTTATGTCAAAGAAGAGGAATATGACTAGTTTCGAGACAGTAACTGGACAGAGGAGTGCAAAGTGCCATAATCCAAAGGAAACTACCACAGAAGTTGAAAGATCCAGGGAGTTTCACTATCCTTGTGCTATTGGTGATGTTTTCTTTAAGAAAGCACTTTGTGACTTAGGAGCGAGTATTAACTTAATGCCCTTGTCTATTTTCGTGCAACTTGGATTGGGAGAGGTGAAGCCATCTACGGTCACCTTACAACTCGAGACCGATCACTCACGTATCTAAAGGGAATCATCGAGGATGTACTTGTCAAAGTTGATAAATTCATATTCCTGTGGATTCCTTAGTCTTTGGACATGGAGGAAGATAAAGACGTTCCTTTAATACTTGGCGTCCATTCTTAGCGATGGGGAATGCCTTAATAGATGTGCAAAAGGAGAACTCACGTTACGGGTTAATGATGAGCATGTTCTATTTACGATATATAAGGCACTTCAATTTCATGATGGTGTGGAGACTTGTAAATTCATAGATGTAGTTGAATCCTGTATTGATAAGTATGCGGATCATACATTGTTTCGGGATACTTTGGAGTTTGGTTTGACACATTCGTGTTCAACATCGAACTTGACTATTGATATTGATAACCAAGACTTGTATGATTGTGTTTGTGCTTTGGATAATATCACGGGAACTACCGAGGAGCGCAAGAGGCGCACACACGCGAAAAACGTCACGGGAATCGAGTTCTACGAGGATGCACGGCCCGTGTGCCCTTGAGCACGCCAGGTCGTGCGTATGGCGAAGGAAAAATTGAAGCAAACGGCGACGGCACGGCCCGTGCCTAAGGTCGGGGGAACGCTCGAAGGAGCCGAGGACGGCACAACCGTGCTCATCGAAGCCGCAGGCCCCGTGCTCCCATCCGAAGAGGCCAAATCAAACCCCGAACTCAAGCCCTTGCCCGAGCATCTCAAATATGCATTCCTTGGAGAGAATAACACGAGTCCGGTAATTGTATCGTCTCTTTTAACTTCAGTTCAACTCGATAAATTGCTTAGGGTGTTACGAAAACATAAGTCGGCGATAGGTTGGTCAATTTCGATTTAAAAGGCATTAGTCCATCGATTGTGATGCATAAGATTAGAATGGAAGATGTCTACAAAACTTGGTGCAAAATCAAAGAAGATTAAACCCTATAATGCAAGAAGTCGTTAGAAAAGAAGTTTTAAAATGGTTAGATCTTTGGAATTATTTATGCTATTTCGATAGCTCTTGGGTAAGTCCGGTACAAGTGGTGCTTAGAAGAAAGGGGGATGACGGTAGTAAGAAATGAGAGTGATGAGCTTATAGCGACTAGAATCGTGAATCGGATGGCGAATTTGTATTGATTATAGAAAGTTAAATGATGCTACTCGCAAAGATCACTTTCCCCTCCCCTTTATTGATATGATGCTTGATCGTTTGGCGGGATATGATTATTATTGTTTTTCGATGGTTATTCCGGTATAATCAGATCATGATTGCCCCGAAAGACCAAGAGAAGACGACCTTTACATGCCCCTATGGTACATTTGCATTTCGCAGATGCCATTCGGACTTTTAACGCACCCGCTACTTTTCAAAGATGCATGATGGCTATATTCCATGATTTCATTGAAAAAATAATGGAGGTTTTCATGGATGATTTTTCGTGTTTGGAGATTCATATGATCATTGCTTGGATAACCTTTCTCTAGTTTTGCGAGAGATGCAAGGAGACTAACCTTGTTTTAAATTGGGAAAAGTGCCACTTCATGGTACGAGATGGCATTGTTTTAGGCCACCGAGTCTCTTCCGCAGGTTTGGAAGTTGATAGAGCGAAGGTTGTGGCAATCGAGAAACTCCCACCTCCAACAAATGAGAAAGCCATTCGAAGTTTTTAGGACACGCCGGATTCTACATAAGGTTTATCCGTGACTTTTCTAAAATCACTAAACCTTTAAGTCGGTTATTAGAAAATGAATCGCTTTCAATTTTTCCAATGATTGTTTGCGAGGCTTTTGAAATTCGAAGAAGGCTTTGGTGACAAAGACCAATTCTAGTAGTTCCAGTTGGAGTCACCCTTCGAACTAATGTGTGATGCCAGCGACTTTGCGGTTGGGGCTGTTTTGGGTCGAAAAAGAGACAAGATGTTCGAGCCATCTACTACGCGAGCGTAACCCAGACAAAGGTGCCAGCAAAACTACACTACCACCGAGAAGGAAATGCTTTGGCAATCGTGTTTGCATTCGACAAGTTTCAATCTTACTTGATTGGAACTAAGACGATCGTCCACACCGACCCGACCACGCGGCAATTAAATATCTGTTTGACAAGACGGATGCCAAACCGAGATCGATTCGGTGGATCCTCTTGCTCCGTGAATTCGATGTGGAGATTCAAGATACAAAGGGTCATGCGAGAATGTAGTGGCCGACCACTTATCCGACTAGAATACAAGAAGGAGGAGAAAGATATCACGGGGGCAATTAAGGAGGAATTCCCGATGAGCAACTTCTGATGCTACAAGCTAAATTCCCATGGTATGCAGATTTTGTTAACTATTTGGTTGCGGGGTTTTGCCTCCGGATTTATCATCCTATCAAAAGAAGAAGTTCCTCCATGATGTCAAGTTTTACATGTGGGACGATCCCCTGCTCTTTAAGAGGTGCGCCGACACCATCATTCGATGATGTGTACCTCAAGAAGAGTGGGAGGAGTTCTACAACAAAGTGCCACTCTTCACCTTCCGGAGGACATGTTTTTGATCCGACGCGCACCTGACCTAAGGTATTACAAAGTGGATTATCTTGGCCTACATTATCTAACGATTGCTATCTATTTGTACAAAGTTGTGATAGGTGCGGTGGATGGGAAACATCTCGAGACGACATGAGATGCCAATACGAATGTTATGGAAGTTGAACTCTTCGATGTGTGGGGATCGACTTCATGGGCCCCTTCCCATCTTCGTCGGGCTATCAATACATTCTACTTGCAAAGTGGAATACGTATATCGATGGGTTGAAGCTATTCCGGCCCAGACAAATGATGCGCGAGTAGTGCTCAAATTCCTCAAGAAAAATATATTCACTCGGTTTGGAACCCCGAGAGCTTTGATTAGCGACGGGGGGTCACACTTTGTGAATAAATTAATGAGCACTCTACTTGCGAAGACGGGGTTAAGCACAAGGTGGCATTAGCGTACCATCCGCAAGCAAACGGGCAAAGAGGTAGCCAATCGTGAGATTAAGCGATTTTAGAGAAAACGGTGAACATAAATCGCAAAGATTGGGCCATGAAGCTAGATGACGCACTATGGGCATATCGGACTGCATACAAGACACCCTTGGGCACATCACCGATCGATTAGTTTTCGGAAATCGTGTCACTTGCCCGTCGAATTAGAGCATAAGGCGTTTTGGTCTGTAAAGAAGTTGAATTTTGACTTCCAAGCGGCCCGGGTGAAAAGAGGCTCTTGCACCTAAATGAGATGTAGGAATTCCGGGATGAAGCCTATGAAAATTCCCGGATTTACAAGGAGCGAACCAAACGATGGCACGATCGAATGATAAAGAAGAGGAGTTTTTACCGGGTCAACAGTTTAAGTTTGGGGGTTTGATTGACTGGTATTTTGCATGTATTTTGGGCTCAATATTGGCTAGAATGCGTGGATATGCATGCATTATATGAGTAAATTGGGTATTATTCTTGTTTTGTGGAATGGATTATGCTTTGCTCGTTTTGTAGGAATTTATCTATATTTGTAGCATAGTGGCAACAATTCGGGCATTGCAACCGCCAATACTTGACACACAGTGACGAAGTTTGGAGTCGAGTCGAGAAGAAGTTGACGAACCGGGCGAGAAACGGAAGAAAATAGTCTATGGGCATATTGTTCCGGTGAGCACGGGCGGGCGGGCGTGCTCTCTGAAGCACGGCCCGTGCTCAACCCAAACATGACGACTCAAGGTGCGGCCTAGGGCACGGGCAGCCCGTGCCATATGGGCACGCCGTGCTCATCTCAAGAAAAGTTGCAAATTGTTCGGCACCCAAAGACGGTGGGCGTGCCAAAAGGGCACCGTGCCGTGCCGTCTTCGCGGAAAACAGAGCTTATCCAATTTCAACTAGGTTTCGACCCGAACGAAGTACAAATAGACCCGGTGCGGCCACAAACAAGGGCACGCTGATTTTTACCCTAGAAACCAGAGAAAAAGCGGTTTTCCCACCGGATACTTCGAGAGATTGATCAAGACCGCAACCACACCTTCGAGGATTGAAGATAGATCGAGAGATCGTCATCATCCCCGAGTCACTCATTCCATCGTATCGTTATTTCAATTAGTTAGATTTTGATCATGAATAATTTGTCTATGAATTGTTTATCTTAAATGTCCGCTAAAAAACACTTGTGATTCCGGGTTTGGGAGTAGATTAATAAACACTTTTATGTGATGATTAAGGATAATTGAAGTTAATGTTTTCTTTCTCTATTCAAGTACTTTGCTTTAATTCTTGTTTTATCAAAAGGCCTTTGATCTAAACTTGTTTCATGTATTGATTCATAATTCTAACCGATGAGTTTCAATACTAGATCTTGAGTACTTGACACAAATAGATTGCATGATTGAGAAGTCTGTGAATATTTGTGAGATCTTTTAATCTTTTGAACTTTTGGGAGTTGGATATCTCATGTTGAGTAGAGATGCTAACATAGATATTCCAATCAACGCTTTTACATACATCTCGAGAGAGGGGGTAAATTACTTTGGTGATTGGTCTATAGAGAAGAATACATTTAACCTTGGTTTGCTTAATCTAAGCATAAAAGTGGGATATTAATTGAAACCATAACCCAGGAATCCATCCATCCATACTTGATCTTTCAATCGCTCTTGCTTTGTTATTTTAGGATTAATTTCTGCTTTAGTAGTAATAAAACCAACCTTTCAAATTTCGATAGTTTAGATAAAAATAGGACTATTATAATCCAATACTTGGTACATTAATTTATTAATCCCTGTGGATTCGACCTTGCAAACCCTATTCTATAAACTGATCCGTACACTTGCGGTGAAGCTATAAAAATAGCGAACAGTTGGTCATTTTATTATTAGCGATTTTCACCCCAATTGGTAAACCCCAAATCGTGATCTTCATTATCGTGATCTTGACCATTGTATCTCCTAGAATTGTGGAGGATTCATTGAATGAGCATACGAAGACGAAAAACAACACAATCGTTCATCAAGCCGATGGCCACTGGCTATAATCGAATCATTCGGACAGTTCATACGCTTTGCCATCGATGCTCTCTCCAAAATAGGAATGACCGACCCAATCTCATTGAGTGCTTGACTTTTTATACGATTATAACCACTAAGACACGGGTAAATGAGTTTTTTTTTTTCTTTTTGTTTCCTTTGATGGGGTGAGGATTCTGAATTTTGTCTTTCGGTTCGGAGTGAGGATTGGGAGACAAGTAGTAATAGGAGGGCATCTTCTCGGGATCGCTAGTTTTTGTGAGGATGGACTATCAAGACATCAAAATTTTATCATCCAGAAATGTCAAACCATAAAACCACTTTTATGGTTCATGTTTCCAAGTTGAATGTATTAATTACCTCATCCGGAATGAAATTTTAAAAGACGATTCTGGCGTATGTCCTTGTAGATATTTCAGATTCCAAATGAAACACTTATGCTCTTGTTAATAGCGAGTTATATATTTTGTTTTGTTGAAGAATATGGTTTATGGTTTTTGGAAAAATTAGGAGATTTTCTTTGTATACTTATATGTATTATGATGCTTATTTAGTTATTATTTGCCCTATGTTTTTATATGTTTTCCATGACACTTTATTTTTGTTGTGTATTTTGAAGTATATTATGTTTCATGTAATGTTGCTTTTTTTTTCGTGATGGTGGGTTAAGCTTTTGTTAATGACCGTTATATATTTTGTTTTTGTTGAAGAAGATGACTTATCGTTTTTGAGAAAATTAGGAGATTTTTCTTTGTATACTTATATGTGTTTTGATGTTTAATTAGTAAATTTTTACCGTATGTTTTTTTATATATTTTGATCGATACTTTATTTTTGGTTTTTGTGTTAGGCGGTGTTTTGTTAATCATGGCTAAAAGGGGTAGAAAAGTGAACAACACGTCGGGGTGACTGTATACATATTCTGATTTTATTGTATAATTAGACATAGTTTATAGACAGTCTGATTTTATTGTATAGTTAGACATAGTTTACTGTATAGATAGTCTCGATTTTATTGTATAGTTAGACATAGTTTACTATATACATAGCCTGATTTTATTGTTTAGTTAGACATAGTTTGATTATAATAATTTAGTTAATTGATTTGTGTCTATTAGTTATTGATTTTTTATTATTGTTTTTTGGTATACCGTAATAAACTGTAATTATTGGTCTGCCCAGAATAATTAACTGATTCCTTAATTTTAATATGTAGTACATATATGTTAAACATATAATATAATAGTGTTAAATATACAATAAATATATATTAAATATATAGTATAATAATGAGCGTGTCTCTCTCTCTCTCTCTCTCTCTCTCTCTCTCTCTCTCTTTATAATGGATTCCTTAATTTACGGTCTCCACATGTTTTTGTTTGATAATTTTAATATGCAATAAATTTATATTGAACACACAGTACAATAATGTTAAATATACAATAAATATATGTTAAATATACAATATACTACATCGCAGAGCACATAAGTGATTTTCTATCTCCCCAGCGTGATTCTCTCTCTCCCCATGACTGATTCTATATTGGACGGTCCCCACATATTTTGTATGACAATTTTACCCTTATTGGGGATTTAATTAATTGGTTAATGTATTATATCCTATATTAATCCTAGCATTTGATGTATGTAGGGAATAGTTGAGATCAGTCCACACAGTCTCACCATAAAATGTGGTCTCATTAGATCCTCCATTATATATATATATATATTATGAATTAGAAACTTATTATACTACACACGTATATATATATATATAATTATTATTTATACTAAAATACTATTATTATAAGCGGGTGATTATTACAGTTCGGGACTCCTTGATCTTCCCGAGGCCTATGTTCGGGAATATGATTATCCTCATGTTTCGATACGCGAGAGTTTGCACGACTACCCTCGGCATGTTCCGTAGGCCGAGGTTCAACATGCATATTTTAATTATTTTCGGTATTATTCTCTTTCCATTTTATGCACAGAAACCATAGTTTCGGTGTCTGTTAATTTTCTAGAACCAGAACTCTCAAACTCATAGATGACAAATGATATTGTATTTTTCATTTTTTGTCGCTCAACAGAAAACCATCGAAAAACCCGAAAGAGATATTTTTCATTTTTTTGAAAGTGATGATATTGATCAGTATCTTGCAAACATCTCTCCCGTTTGTCTCCCAAGAAAAAGCTTGTCATATATAAGAAACTTATTCGATATAGGAAGTATGTTAGCAATTACTGGTAGGCTTAAGAGGGATATGCCACGACAATTGCTAATACGGGAAATCATTTAAATTAGACCGACAAACTCGCTGTGGGTGGGCATCAGGTCAGGTAGTCGGGTATTTGGGTTGGGTACCTGAATTTTTCGGGTAGCAACTTTGGGTACCCGACCCCTACCCAAAAAAATGGGTACCCGACATTTTGGGTACCCAAAAAAGTCGGGTACCTATGATTATAGAATTTTGGGTTTTTCTTTTCTTTTTTCTTTCAAAAATTACCTTTTCCCAGCATTCCAGACTTCCAGCAATCCTTATGTGATTGTAAAATAAATATTAAACTTATGTACAACCTTTATGAGAAAATCATTATATGATACACTAATCCAACCACTATACCGTAATTATAAATATAATACTACACAATTAGCTTCACCAGGAGAAATTTCATAAGCTAAAATTGTCACTTTGGCAACACAGGCCACATCAACATTTAAAATGACACACTAATCATTATCGTCTACACAATACACATTAATTTAACCAAATCACTACATAATAGTCTAACAAAGATTTACAACACCACAATTGTTAACAAACCACAACCACAACAGTTTAAAGTCTAAACAAATACACCATACTACCTGTCTCATAGGTACAAAAAAAACACTTTCAAAATTGGTTCCAGTTGTGTTGTCATTTGTCAATGCTTATTGAGGCCAAACTTCAACTTGTATTATATTCATTATCATAAAAAGCAACAAAATCAACAAAATACAATGAAAAAAACTTGACAGAAAAGTACAAAAATGAAAAAAAGAAGAGAAAATAGATCTCACTTGTAGTGTGGCTCATGCAAACATCAACAATAGTTGTATCAATACCTAACTTTGTCAAGTATTGAAAAAAAAAAAAGAAAAAGGAACAAGATATATATTACAATTTGGAATATAAACAATATAGACTCAAATAAATTAAATTAAAACGCAAATAACGAAAATACCTTGATCAAGTAATTCTACTTCACTCAAGTCCTCCTCCACACTTATTGGCTTACAATCCAAACGAAGCCAATCTTGAGCACAAATAAGAGCTTGACTATTCTAGGAGACAAAAAACTCCTAAATGCATCAAGAACATGCCCACCCATGCTAAAAGCGGCCTCTGAAGCAACTGTAGAGACATGAACTGCCAATATATCTCGAGCTATCTTGGAGAGAGTCGGAAATCTGTGAGAATTGACTTTCTACCATTTAATATGTTAAACCCTTCTTTTTCTTCCTCAAGTTCATCAATCAAATACTTCCCCAACTCCAATTTCAAATATTCACTTCTCTTTCCACTCCTGTATCTACTATTAAACTGATCTATCAGAAAGGTTGTAGATGAAGGTTGAGAGGAACTCACATTTTACTTTGAACTACATGTAGAAGAATTTGAACTTGCGGTTGCATTTCCTCTCCCAATCATAATTTACAGGGATGCCATCATATGGTGGCTTTGAAAGATCAGTTACATAGGCAAGATCTACTTCCTGATAAGCATCAAATGCTCTTCTAAGGCATATTGCAGACTCCAACATCAAATAGGTTGAATTCCATTTAGTAGGTACATCCAAACACAACAATTTATTGGTTTCCAATTTTTCCATTGCCACACATTCTCGAAACCTTTTGTACGTAGCTAGAGAATATCTAACATACCTTACAGCTCCTCTAATGCAAGATATAGCCAAATGCTCCTCCTTGTTCTTTAAACCATCACGACAATAAGATTCACAATATGCGCAACACACCTCATGTGGACATACTTCCCACCTAGAAGAATTGTATCCCAATTATCAAAATTTTAAGCAAGTATGTAATAGCACCATCATTTGAAGAAGCATTATCAACCGTAATTGAAAAAACTTTATCAATACCCCAACCACGCAAACACTTTTCCACCTCTTTACCAACTCTCTCACTCTTATGTCCAGAAATTGGACAAAAGTTTAAGATCCGCTTTTGCAAATTCCAATGATTATCAATGAAATGTGTTGTCAGACACATATAGTTCACTCTTTGAATTGATGTCCATGTATCAGTAGTTAAGGAAACTTTTTGAGAGTGTTTATTATTAAGTTCTTCAAAGTCTCCTTTTCATCTATGTAGAATTTATAGATGTCTCTTGTCACGGTCCTTCTTGATGGGATGACAAACATAAAACATGCAGTTGACATAAAGTACTTAAAACACATGCTTTCAACTATTTTAAAAGGAAGCCCCTCAACAATCAACCAATACTTCAATACATATCTTACTTTAGTTTGATCGAATTTCCATGAAACCATGCATGATTCATTATCACACCCCTGACTAGATGATTGAGATCCAATCCGGGTTTGACTAGTTGCAACTTCATGAGGTTTTTTCTTGCAAGAATCATAGTGATTTTTCAGAGATTTAGTTCCATGCATCTTTGGATCGGCATTAATCTCTCTACTACAATATTTGCATCTACCCATTTGTACCTTTTCAACATCACAAAAGATTTTTTCAAAATGTTGCCAATATTGAGACCTAGATGCAACTTCTTTTCTAGCTCTTTTTTTAGATGTTGGTGTCATCATATTCCCTCTCTTCCATATCTTTCCTCTCTTCTCGGACATATTTAATTCACACACCTCTATCATAATCTAATAGATCAAAATGAATAGAATCATTTTGACTAGCAAAATTACTGACCTCTTCTCTTGTATTAACTCTCGGTAAAATCTCACCAGTTGAGTATTGCGATTGCGAAGTTGACATCTGTAAGATGTAAAAACTAAAAACTATAAGCACATACACAAAATTAACACAAATTACATTTACCTTTCTGGGTTCTTCTTTTAATTACAGAAAAATTAGAGGGTTTATCTTATTTGTTATGTTCGAGTAATATGCTAAAGTTTTATTGTGTTTTTGTGTATGACAATTGACATGGTTGCAATAATAGGGCTACAATTTTTATTAAAAAAATAAAAAACATGCCAATCAAAGATTTGTTGCTCTGTAATGATCATACCAACAAGCTATTCAGCGAAGAGGAAATAATCATTTTAGATAACCTAATCATATTGTAGATATTAAAATAATCAATTTAGAAGACCTGAATTCTAAAACCTGAAGTTCTAAATTCTAATTAAAGTAATCAATTCTGAATCAATCATTAATTAATTAACTAAGGCAACAACTATAAAATCTGAACAAGCTTACCTTTCAAAAATTTATTCAAAACTCAAACTCGTTGTTGTCGGTCTTTGGAGTTGACTAGTGGCGGGAGTGGTGCGATCGCCGAAGTGGACATAGGCGTGATGTGCAATGAGGATGTGTTGTGTGCGTCGCCGGGTGAGAACAGAGAAGAGACTTGAGGGTGTGCGTGAGAAGAGGCTTGAGAGTTGAGGGTGTCTTTGTGTGCCGCTTCCTCTCATTTTCACGATGAGTTGAGATTGTGAGAGTGGAGACATACTTGGAGACTTGTGACAACTAATATAATCTAGGGTTTTTAATTAGCGGGTACCCGAATGGGTATTCAATATTTATTTAATACCCACCTCCCAACCCAACTTTTTTTATTTCGGGTACTGGGTACCGATACCTGGTGATTCATAAAAAATACCCGACCAGATCGAGTGGGATTGGGTATCCAATATCCGAATCCGAATGCCCACTCCTAAAGCTCGTTGGTAGTAGTAAATGCTTTTATCCTCTTTTCTAGTTCTACCAAAAATCAATCCAAATGTCAAAATACTTTGATGGCCTTACATATCAATATCACGGTCATCTTATGACCTCTAGTATGTTTCGGTGTTGTCGGAATATGGTAGAGCATCTGGGGGACCAAATTTAAATGATTGGTGGATTTGATATCTTGGATATGGAGCTGATGATTATGTCTGTATTAGGAGAAGATTTAAGAATGTTCTAGGAAGAATTATATCGAGCAAATATTTTATTCGATTTTATGTAGGACTCGTGTGATGGTCTATCTTCTTGTAAGCTGTAATTTCATATATCAATTATCGAATTTATATATGCTAATGTTACTACTTTATGTTTTAATGGTTGTACCAAGAAAAATATGAATTTAAGCATGATAAACGACAAAAATGTACCAAACATTTAATAATGACAAACAATACTTGAATAAAAATATCTTCACCTCTAAATAATTGTTGTCTTGATGCAGACAACGAGAATTTGAAATTTTATATGTTGTAAGTTCTGGATCTCTAAATTTTTCTTTCTTTTGGATTATGTAAATAAAATAATTTATTTAGAATATTCTAAATCTTAAAATATAAGAGTATTAATATATTTGTGTATCCATTGTACAAACACACAAGAATATATATAAATATATATACATATATATAAAACAAGTGAACACAAAAATAATATGGTTGTAATTGCGCAAGATATAAAATTTAGAATCCTCATTTTTTTTCGTTTGCAACTTTGTAAGTACAATAGGTTATATATATAATGGAAATTAAGTTGATGATTAATTAATGTAAATATTTATTAAAGTAAATATTAATGATGGTATGTTTTTAAGGTTTTAATAACGTAAGTCTTAACTAAAAATCAATACATATTAATTAAGTTGAATTAATGTAGTATAATTTTGTCGGATGGTTTTTTTCTTCTTACATTATCAATATAATAAAAGTAATCATATAATTAAGAATATACATATATATAAATAATATATATAAATTAGAAACTTATGATACTACACATATATACATATATATAATTATTATTTATACTAAAATACTATTATTATTATAAGTGGGTGGTTATTACAGTTCGGGACTCCTTGATCGTCCCGAGGCCTATATTCGCGAATATGATCATCCTCATGTCTTGATACACGAGAGTTTGCACGACTACCCTTGGCATGTTCCGTAGGTCGAGGTTCAATATGCATATTTTGACTATTCTCGGTATTATTCTCAGAGATTTCCATTTTATGCACAGAAACCATAGTTTCGGTGTCTGTTAATTTTTCAGAACCAGAACTCTTAAACTCATAGTGGACAAATGCTCTTCTATTTTTCATTTTTTGTCGCTCACTAGAAAACCATTGAAAAACACGAAAGAGATATTTCTTTTGCACAGTGTAGTCCTAAAATATTATCCATGGTCGAATTCAACTCAAAAAACCTTTTTATGAAAGATGGAACCGTGATGGTTATGGGTGTAGCATATCGTTCGCTGCAAAAAGATACTTAACTTGATGATTTTATTTGCTTCTATAAGTTTTTGAGGAGTTAGTTCCTGAATTCCAAGATTCTAACCGCCTAAAATACTTGATGATCTTATAGACAAAATCATTAAATATAAAAGTGATGATATTGATTATTATCTTTCAAACCATCTCTCTATTTTATCTCTCAAGAAAAGCTTGTCATATGTAAGAAACTTACCCGATACGAGAAAATATGTTATCAATTAATGGTAGGCTTAAGAGGATATGCCACGACATCGCCAATATGGGAAATTATTTAAACCGGACGCGTACAAGCTCGCTAATGGTAATTCTTTGCTTTTATCCTCTTTTCAGTTCTACCAAAAATCGGTTCAAATGTCAAAATATTTTGATGGCCCTACATATAAATATCACGATCATCTTATGACTTATAATATGTTTTCGTGTTGGCGGAATATGGTAGAGCATCCGAGGGACCAATTGAAATGATTGGTGGATTTGATATCTTGGATATGAAGCTGATGATTATGTCTGTGTACTGAGAATAATTAAGAAGGTTCTAGGAAGAATTGTATCGAGCAAGTATTTTATTCAATTTTATGTAGGACTCGTGTGATGGTATATCTTCTTGTAAGCTGTCAAATTCATATCTCAATTATCGATTTATGCTAATGTTACTACTCTATGTTTTAATAGTTGTACCAAGAAGAATATGAATTCTAGCTATTTTTTATTATTTCTTATTATTTTCTATGATATTCGGTAGCAATCCTCAATGTTATTGTGCTAAACATGTTTGGATGCATATGTGTGTGTATGTGGGTGCTTGTCTTTTATCCGGCTAGGGTGCGTGATTATCCTCTTCTATAAATGTACCAAAACCATGATAACTTGATTGGATTGCAATGATTCCCGTGATGCAAAATGAACTCCAACACTCGTTTGGATTGCACTGATTTTGGCTATAATGAATATATCAAAGGAGCTTGTTTCGGAAGATGCTTATAATTGCTTCTCAAGTTTATTAGCCAAGGACTTTCCCAGTGTCCTAGGGCTATTGCCAAGGTCTCACAAGTTCAAGTTACTTCAAGTTTATTAGCTCATGACTTTGCTATGGTTCTAGGATTATTGTCGGGGTCTCACAAAGTTAAGTTATAGCTAAGTTAAGTGGCGAAGGACTTTGCGAGAGTCTCCCAAAATTGAGTTTATGACAAGCTCCTTTCCTAAGAACTTGGCAAAGGTCTACCAGGGACTTAACTAATTCAGAATATTTGCTAAGGTCGACTCCAAGATCTACATGGCAAGGATTTTAGCTTGCTAAGCGTTCTAAAATGGAGGTGAAATATTCTACTAAGCACTTGCCAAGGACTACATATGCACAGAGTATGTAATACCAAGGAGCAAAATATTGGCAATAAAAAATAAGATGGCATGAAAAGTAGAAGAACATACCTTGAACTAAAGAAATTGTCGAAGATTTCAACTTCTACCAAATGCCAAGGTGCAAAGGTCTGAGTTACTTCAGCCAGGGAATAACAAGTAATTTTTTCTTTTCTCAAATGCAAAATGAGAGAATTTTCTCATTGCAACCATTTTATAGAAACCAAAAAAATAAAATGGCTTGATGACAAAAACTCCTTATCGCGATATGAGATCACCCAAGATTAATAATTCATCCAGATATGCATCTCCAAATACTTCTTGTACGTGCCATAACTTACACGCACAAGAAGTGATGGGCAAGTGATAAGGATAATTTTGACATTGACACGTGACATTGTGAAGACGTGACACATGTACCACTAAGATGCAATTATCTGGTGACCATACTTATCTTAACTGACTAAGGAAACTTATCTTAACTGACTAAGGAATTCGACCTCAGGAAAATTGCTATGAAGTCTAATCTCGGGACGAGTCCTTGTCCAGGTAGGTAACCGAGGTCTATAAAAGAGAACCTTGGCTATAGGTAAGAGGGATACGAAAAACTCAAATACTCACAATCTCCCTTGGAAAAGTTTTTGGCTAATAAACTTGAGAAGTAACTTGAACTTAGGAGACCTTGGCAAAATCCTTAGCTAACAACTTCAACTTGGAGAGAACCTTGGCTATAAGTAAGATGGATACGAAAAACTTAAATACTCACAATCTCCCATGGAAAAGTTTTTGGCTAATAAACTTGAGAAGTAACTTGAACTTAGGAGACCTTGGAAATAGTCTTAGGACCTTGGCGAGAATCCTATCTAACAACTTCAACTTGGGAAACCTTGGAATAGTCCTATGACATTGGCAAGATCTTTGGCCTTACCTCTAATAACCATCCTGAGACCTTGGCAAATGAATTATAGTCCTTAGCATCATGGTTCTTTAGACTCTTGAAATCCCAACTATATTTTATTATTATTATTATTATTCTTTTTTGCAAAGAACAACATTTCAAATGGAAGACATGATGATGATGCCTTTGGGTTTTTGTGCATTCACGTGAATGCTTAGTCTCCTTAGAATCCAAGAGTTGTTGTCCTTAGCTTGTCAACCCGTGGCAAATAAGTTAACATGTGTCACAAGACCTTTAGAATAACAAAATATGCTCACGTGAATTCAACAGCGTTTTGGACAAACTTTGTATGTGGGCCCTTTGTAGACATTGTTATTTGTGCCAAGGGCTAACTTCATATTCTTAGAACCAATGTCTTTAATACCTTTTTCAACTCTCTTTAATTTTGTATACTCATCAGTTGGAGTTTTGCTTAAACTTTTTTCGTGTCACTTTCAGGATGGAGATTTTGCTCCCGGGACATTTTTATTCTTGGAATCAAACCAAGACGGTGAAATGAGTCCATAGCTCTTTCTTTTTAAAACTCTTGACCATGTCTCATGAAAATGAACCCTCAGATATTTCCCTAACCGAGTTTCACCAAAATATCCAAGGGGTAGCCCATATAACTAAGTCCCTGGTTATTAGTCTCTAGGACAAAATTTAAACTCTTACCAAGGAGAAATAAAAGGGTTTAAAGCGATGTTTTATTTCCCCAGGCACTAGGAATGTTATACCCCACGGACAGGGAATGTGGTTTTAAGTATGTTGCCACTAGAGTTGCTGTGCCTAAATGAGTGTTTCATTCGGGTCGGAGGTTTTCTCTTCACCCCACCATCATAGACATACTTCAATTTCATAGTTTGTGTCATGTCCATCTCACTCGTAATGTTTGGAGGGTCGTCGTAGAATTTATTATTTTAGCAGCTTCAGTACCAATCTCTGTGAATGTCGCTGTCTTTGCTTCCATCTACCGGATTCAACAAAACCCAAGAGACAAGGGCTTATGGTACTTTGTGTCTAGGAGTAAAACTAGGCCTCTTGTAGAAGGCTCCACAAAAACCAAGGGTTGAAGATCCAAATATTTTTATGCCTCACAAGAGCGTCGTTGGGGCTTCCCTTCTGAGTGGAACTACAGTGACTCTCTTCCTTCTCCGCCTAAACTTAGCGAAGATGAAAAACAAGTGATGTTGGCACTCATTATCTGAGGTCCCATAAGCTTAGATGAGCTTATCACTAAAGATAACTTGATAGCAGCAGGGCTAAGTCATTTTTATCCATCCTTGGCCATAGACCTTAGTATGCACTTGCTATTTTACTTTATTCTTTCATATATATATATATATATATATATATATATATATGTGTGTGTGTGTGTGTGTATATATATATATTTACTACTCAAATTGACGTCTTACTCTTTTGTTCTAGAATGGAGGTTAATAAGGCAAGAAAAATAGATAGGACTATGATCTTAGCCCGAGCAACTCAGAGACAAACATCTGACCAACCTTCGAAAAGAATCTTACTTCCTCATTCTTGGAAGGCCAAACCTATCCCTGGGCCTCCGACTTCTCTTTCTGACCTTGGTGTACATGAGGAAGGATAGAGTTCAGATCCTCACTTTAGTGCCAAGGACTCTGATGTTTTTATGATTGACAACCTGGACCACAGATCTGGGAGCCTAGGGGATGGTCATTTATTTAGTAAGTTTTGCCCTGAGTGGAATGTTGACGAATGTGATTCTATGTTCAACCGAGACACTACTATAGAGATGATGTCCAATCTTTTGCCCCCCGACGATAAGACCAAGGTTGTAGAAACTACTTCTGAATCATTGTCATATGATGGCTATGACATTCTAGCCAAGGTATTTTTCTTTTCAATCTTGACATTCATTTCCAAAGATTTTGCTAGTCACTGTGTTCATATTTCATCTAGTCATGGTGTCTAAGATCAACCATGGATCTAAGAGGTTAAGGAGCTCATCTTGGAGCTGGAGGGTGAGAGCGATTATAGGTTTCAGACTGGAGATAAAGCTGAACAAAAAGACAGTTGAAGTGAATTGTTTGACTGAGAGTAGTGCGTTGCTGGAGTTGAAAATAGAAGAAATATCTTAGCAAGCTGGAGAGGCCAACCAAATAGCTGATGAGGCCAACCAGATGGCTGATGAAGCAATAAAAGCCAATGAGGCCATGGAGCACACACTCTTATATCATTAGTTAGATGACCATGATGTTTGTAAGCAGACGGTTCTCACTATCGTTCTGTCATTTGATGCTAGCCGCTTGGTTCCTTCATTCTCAAATTCTACTTTGTGATCCGGTGATGCACGATGACGATGGTGTATTATGTCATCTAATGTTTAGTCATTCGGTTGATGTATGGTTTATTTATGTACTATGTTATGAGACTTCATAATATTGTACTACTATGGTCTATAAAACTCTGTGTGATGTATGTTTCCATATGAATCCAAAATGTACATTGAAATTGCCAAGCTCTTACCATAAATTATGTCTTAACTTTCCACCAGTAGTTACCTTTATGTGGTCATTTGATGTTTCAGAGTTGAATATTGAAAAGAGTTGAAAAAGTTGGCAGAATTTGCTATCCATTTCATCGAAATTAAGTTTGGGGAGTCCATGGCCTCGTGGGTTTAGGTCATCCCCATTTTTGGCCTCAAATATTCTATCTTAGAAGATCAATCCAATAGATGAATAGTTGGATCTGGATGATCTCAAAAACGTTTCCCAAGGAGTCTTTTTAGTGGTTTCCAACTGGTTGATTAGTCCAAGTGTCACCACTTCTCCTTATGGCCTAAGCAAGGTTAAGACTTTGTTTCAAATGGGTGATCCTCGAAATTAATATAAAAACTTGGGATAGTTCGTTCCTTTCGTAGTGGCACTAGTCTTCTATTGCAATCCTATCCCCATCAATAGTAGTAATGGTAAACCATTGCAATCATATGTTACCTAGTTGGTCCCAAGAATCACTCTAACCTACTGATAATATCTCCTCAAATGCTCAACATTCCAAGATCTTGGTATATACTTTCCACCAATATCTTTCAACTTATAGGTGCCCTCCTGAAATAACATATATGATTCGAACTGCGGGTGAATGGTGTTTCCTTGGAGTTCTATCCCTTGGATTTGGCATACTAGGGTTTTGCTCTCTTGGATTTCTTTGATGAGGCGGAGGACTTCCTATGTTGTCGGCCACAAAGCTACGAAGATAACCTCTTTGTATCAAGTCCTCAAGTTCAATCTTTAAAGTTTTGCAGTCTTCTATTTCATGACCATGGTCACGATGGAAGTTGCAATACTTACTGTGACTTCTCATATTGGTAGGGGTTCGCATATTTGCTGGCCACTTGACGTAATCCTTATCTCTGATATATATCAAAATTTCATTCGTAGATATGTTGAAGGGAGTGTACCTCTTGAACCTCGGAGGGTTGGTTTGATCATTCGAGGAGTTAGTAGTGGCAGACAATCTATCCCAAACATTTTTCTTTTTTTTTCTTGTTCATTATAGCTATTTCCGTATTTCTTTCTCTTATTGTCTAAGGACTCACGATCAACCTCTATCCCAACCTTGGACATTTTTTTGGCGTTGATATATTTTCTGCCCTATTAAATAGGTCACCCAAGGTCAGTGGAGGCTTTTTTTTCCAAGGAAAAGGCAAATCGTGATGATTTTTAGACTCCGTTCATAAGTGTTGCCAAGGCCACTGATTGGCCAAGATCCTCTATCTTAAGGACTTCTTTTTTGAAACGCTGGGTGAAATTTCTCAAAGATTCATCATGTTTCTGACAGACACCCATAAGATGCGGCGAGGTCTTCTTGTACTTTTGCTGCTCACGAAGTGGTTGAGAAACTCCTGAGCCAATTGCTTGAAAGATGAGATGGATCCTGCAGGCAATGAGGAAAACCAAACTCTTGCACTTTTTCTCAATGTAGCAGATAATGCTCGACATTTGGTGGCATCGATTTCCCCGTGAAGCATCATACGAGCTTGAAAATTCTTAAGATGGTCCCGAGGGTCCGAAGTTCTATTGTAATTCTCCATCTGAGGCATCTTAAAGCTAGATGGAATTCTTCCCTCATGATACCTTCAACAAAAAGAGATTCAATGGGAGAAAAGAGGTTGATGCTCGGCTTCTTGACTTCCTTCCATATTACTCCTAGCTTTTCATTCATTTCTTCTAATTTCTGTTTAAGATTGTTCTCTTCAACGATCTCGGTGCCAGTCTTTTCAAGGTTCCTTTTAGATTTGACTTCAGCGTCATTGTTGAAAGCCTTGGATCCTTGGGCATGGCTAATTTCTTTCTCTTTTCTAGGCCTATTACCCAAGGACTCCTCTTTGTCAATGAGTCATCTCATTAACAATTTCAGTTCACGAAGATCTTCTTCCATCTTTTGTCGATGTTTGGCGTCTACGATCGAGACTCATTGATCGTCCCTAAGCGTATGTTTGCGAATAGGATCATCCTCACATCTCGATACGCGAGAGTTTTCACGACTACCCTCGACATGTTCCGTAGGCTGAGGTTAAACTATTCTCGGTATTCTTTTTCCGTGGCGGCATTATTGCTCAGATCTAGTCGTCATTCCCACAGACAACACCAACTGATGACGTACAAAAATCCAGAGACTAATACGAGGACTTACAATGCCAAGGTAGAGATCCGAAGTCGATAAAAATAGTTGAATGATTTGGAGTCAAAGATCCAAGGTTGATCGGACATTAGCATGAACCTGCAAAATAGAACCTCAGGATCATCCCCAGATGTAGATACTTCGATACTTAAATCAGTGTTTGCTCATAGATAGATTGTGAGTATTTGAGTTTTTCGTATCTCCCTTACCTAGAGCCAAGGTCACACACCTGCCAAGGACTCCTCCCGAGGTTAGACTCCTTAGCAATTTTCCCGAGGTCGGACTCCTTAGTCAGTTAAGATAAGTTTTATCACCATATAACTATCATCTTAGTGGTACACATATCACATCCTCATAGTGCCACGTGTTTATGTCAAAATTATCCTCATCGTTCAATATCAAATTCCAAGTATTATCAATATAAGTTAGGTTGTGATTGCCTACAAGAATTTTTCATTTTTGTTTCACTAGAGAAAGTTCTTTTACCCCAAATGTGATTGCTTGTGAAAATTTCATAAAATACTATTAAATGTATTCACTTTCACTTTTTCTTCTATCAATCACATATATATACTACTTTTTTTTCCTGAAAACCATCACATTTTCTCACAAAATCCACTATTCACTCTCTCATATTTTCAAATCACCAATTATATTCAATAATTATTTTATTATTTCCATATAAAATCAATTTTTTAATCATTACATTTAATTTCATATCCAGTCACACTCTAAAAATCATTGATAATTATTCTTTCATGAAAAGTTTTTTTTATAACTATTCCTTAGGGCGCAGAAAAAATATTCAAAACGAAAGAATATTGGAGTGCTTGCTTGTAATTTTTTTTTTAACTTTTTGGACAAAATTTTGCATTAATATGTGATTACTTGTGAAAATTTTCAAAAACTATACTATTGACTTTTCTCAATTTTCAAACCATCCATCACATTCATTTATAATTTAAACAAAAAAATATCACATCAACTATCATTATTATACAATCATATCACAAATATACTATTCACTTTTCTCTTATTTTTCAAATCACTAATTACATCTAATTACTATTATACTAAAAAACCTATTACGACAACTATCATCATCACATTGTCATCTTATATCCAATCACACTCTCAAAATTTGTTGTCATTTTTTAAAATAAATAATTTTGTCACACTACTATCTCTAAAAGTAAAAAAAGAATGGAACGAAAGGTCAAACAATTACTCCTATACAATCGCAATCAAAGTATTTAGTTTCCCTTAGACAGGTCTATATCTTGCATCTAATTATTGAATAATTTTGCCATGTCGATCGCTATTTGTGCTATCTACTTTTTTTTGTCTTGCACAAATTACTTGGAAAAATCTGAAACATTTACGCATTAAAAAGGACACACAATACACTTAATTTAATCACATATTTATTAGATTTTACTATTTGTTGATTGTCGCAGCAAATATTTCAAGAACTATCAGTTTCGGAGAACAAATTGAGCATTTAATTATAACCATAACTTGGAGTCATTTGCATAATTTAGCAACATCAAAATCTTTATGTATTGAATATTAAATTAATAATAGTTACTATTAACCAAAAACTCAACTTTCATCCAGCTAGTTATGCTTATAAAGTTTTTCCTCTAATTTCGTTGGTATGCATCCATGTCACAGCAAGTGTGATACTTGTTCCTAAATTCGTGAATGAGTAGATATAATGAATCATGAATCATCCATCTTTTTCTTTCTCTTTCAACTTTTGATTTTTGAATTTATTTAATTAATCAAGATGATGGCATAATTCTCATTTCAAACATTTGCCTAACTTTCTGCTTCGACGTCCTAGTCAATTTTCTGATACAACATTTAAAAAAGAATAATTAGGTAATTGTAAAAATATTGAATGACTAACTCATCTAAATATATATATATATATATATATATTTAAGTTGTTAGATATGTGAGTCATTTAATATGTAATTAATTTAATACGTTCCTCACGTGCATACAATTGTTTATGAAATTTTGCACGTATAATATTTTATCTCAAAGTTTAAATGCTAGAGAGATTATCCATTTAGTATTTTGATTAGTTTAACAAATTATTAGGGACAAAATTGTTTTTTCTCATTATTTTCTATTTTTATTATTTTATATATTATTAAATTCTAAAAATTACTTAGTTAATTATCTAATATTATTAATCGGTATTGAATTGCAAAAATAATTGACCGGCCCACTCGACCCATATCCGCCCACGCGCCCGTTTTTTCCTATATGGCCATGCCCGCTCATCTCGGTATAAAAGAGGCTCATCCTCATTATTTGTAAGTATTCCGCATCATTCCGCATTAATCTGAATTATATATACTCTGGATTTTTCCTACTTTCTGTACTGATTTGAGCGTTGGAGGGGCCTCATTGAGACAACACCAGAGCCCGTCTAACGTTTGTTGAACTGTCGCAAACAAGTTCTCAGCTTGAAAAACTACCAACTCAGGAGAAGACTTGAACTTTATCAAAAACCTTTATTTGGATTGATCGCCGAATTTTAAGCAAAGACCACAAATATGTCTCGATAAATGGTTTTATCATGATTTTGATGATTTTGTTTTTTACACCAAAATAATATTTTTAAAGGTTGTCCAAATACTCCTAAATATTTTAAAATGGTTTTAATATTTTCCTGAGTATTTCTTCAAAGATTATTTTCGACAAAATTGGACAACGCTTTTATATGATTTTGTGTCAAATGTTTTTACATCAACAATGTCCTGTATGTTGTCCTAATACTCCCGATTGATCTAAAATGTTTTTACTATTTTTGGAGTATTTCTTGAAGTTTATTTTCGATTTAAAATTGGACAACACTTATGTTTCAGCTCGACGGGGTCGCCCTATAGGGCAACCCGCACTGAGTTGAGTATTGAAACAAAACGGACGATTTGGAAAATAGGGAGGGTGACCGGTCAGCCACTGGGGCGACCGGTCGACCCTGGGCGACCGGTGCACGAACGTGCCCTCGAAGAACAAATCAACTGTTTTTCTTATTTTTAGTCTCCTCGACCAGGTCCAACATGAGGCGACCGGTCGCACTACCCGCGACGGTCCCCGTGTAAAAATTCGCAGAATTCAATTTCAATCTTATCTCACATGACCGGTCGAACCCCTCTTTTGACATGACAAATTATCCGTTGAGTTTGCATACAACTTTTCCTTGATTTAAGGGGTTGATTTCTAATGACTCTTTTTTCAATTGTCTTGCAATTTTTTTCTGATTTCATGTCCCCAAGAGGAGTCTATCTTGTACAAGACATCTTCTATAAATAGAGGAAGAATTGAAGCAACACAACAAGAGAGAAAATCGCAACACAACAAGATACACTCAAGAATATACTTGTTCTTACATTGTCTTATTTCTTGTTGAAATTTGCCTAGCTATTCACTTTCACATTCTTGAGGTCTAGGCTATTCTTGATTACACTTGCACTCTATTGTATTATCAATTATCGAGTTGTAATCTTGAATTTATGGTCGTCATTCAAACACAAGATATCCTTGTGAGTGTTCTTGTGGTAAGAACACACTTGGGTGAACTAGGTGTTAGGTGTAAGAAGATTGTGGTAATCTTCTTGTTGAGGTGTTGAAGAGTGTGGTGCTCTTCAAGGGTGAAGATTGTGGTAATCTTCACAAGGTCTTTGTTTGAAGATTGTGGTAATCTTCAAGAAGAGATTGTGGTAATCTCAAAGGTGGTGTTGAAGAAGAGTGTGGTGCTCTTCAAGGTGTTGGTGTAAGATTTTGTTGTAATAATTTTGGTAATTATTAATAATCTTTTTCTCTTTTCGAAACCCATCCCGGATATCTTTGGGGTGGTAGAGCACGTAGTCCCTAGGTGGGGTGAAGCTCCATAAATCGGCGTGTGCTATTTACATTCCGCACCTTTGTTATTATCTTTGATCATTCGGTTTGAAAAAGAGGGCGAAATCGAAAAGATGGAGATAATCTATTCACCCCCCCTCTAGATTATCGTAGCCGCTTGGACTTACAAGTGGTATCAAAGCCAAACTCTTTGGCAAGCTCGTTTCACATCGCGAGTGAAGAGAAACGATCGTCGGCTACGAACGAAGCTCATCTTTCCAAGCACCTCCACCACCACCACCTCGGTTTGATTCCAAAAATTTTATATTTTGGAAAGAAAGAATGGAATGTTATTTACAAGGTTGCGGGTTTGATATTTGGAACATCGTCATAAATGGAGAATCCATTTCGATGAAGAATACACCACATACCTCTAAAGGCTTCAAAGAGCTCAATGATGAAGAGAAGAGAATCATCTCCTTAAATGGTAAAGCTCTTAGTATTTTTGTATTGTTCACTTACTACCTTGGAATTTGATCATGTTGTAGGTATTCGATCGACACATGAAGTATGGCAAAAATTAGAAGCCATCTATGAAGTGTATGCAAATGAAAAGAGCAACTCAAAAGCATCTACTTCACAAATGGATACAACATCAAATCCAACAACATGGGATGAGCCTTCTACAACCTCCCATGATGAAGAAGTTGAACAATGCCTCATAGGCATCGAAGAAGAAAACGAGGTAAGTTCTAAACCTCTACTTCATATGATAATGATTATAGTGATTTGCAAAATGATTTTGATGAACTACAAGATGAATTCCAAAACTTGTTAAATACAAATATTTGAAAAAGTAATTCATTGTTTTAAAGAATGATAAGGATAGTTTATTTACTTCCTATGAATCACTATCATATGCTCACACCATCACTCTTGACAAGGTTAGAAACCTTGAGAAAGAAAATAGTACTCTTGTTGAGGATATAAATTGCTTGAAAAATGATTTATCTAAATCCAACTTGAGTACCGATAGAATGACCAATATTGTTGATTGTTATGATAATTCA
The DNA here is from genome assembly GCA_016081115.2 of Rehmannia glutinosa. Classification (NCBI taxonomy): domain Eukaryota; kingdom Viridiplantae; phylum Streptophyta; class Magnoliopsida; order Lamiales; family Orobanchaceae; genus Rehmannia; species Rehmannia glutinosa. The sequence goes on from JABTTQ020001364.1 coordinate 75,288, forward strand.
AACTAGAACTTGATCATAAGCCTAAGGGTGTCAATTACATGAAAAAGAATCAAGTCTCTAAGACGTTGGTCATTATACTCCTAGAATTATTACATGTTTTTATTGCGGTAAAAAGGGTCATACGGTAAATACTTGTCGGGCTAGAAATAGCTCTAATTATTGTTGGAGACCTAAAAGTCTCAAGACTAATCCCAAAGGACCCAAACACATGAGGGTACCACAAAACAATGTCATATTATGTACCCGGCAAAATAATGATCAAGAAAATTTATACCGCCAAGAAGACATCAAATGACCATTTCATTTGATCAAAGAAGGAGAAACTATTTTCGACAAAGCCAATTTCAAGAAGAGGATATAATCAAAAATGGGAAGAACACAATCCTTGAAATGGCAAGACATCATCATCAACAAGATGATTTTCAAAGAAGAAGAGATTTTCAACAATGGGAAGGCAACAAACCTTGAAAATGGAGTAATCAAAGAAGTCATCATCAACAAAGTGACTTCTTAAAGGGAAGATATCATCAACAATGAGAACGACACAACCCATGGAAATGGCGTAATTGGTAACCCGTATCTCCTAGTTAAATATGTATTTTATTTTGTTATTATGCATGCTTTTATTTGTGTCTTAATTGCAAAATGAGTTTTCAAGTATTTATTTTTTAATTAAGGTCTTCAATATATATTTGTGCTTTTAAAATATTTTTGAAAAAGAAGACCTTATATGATGTTTTTAAAACTCTTGTGCATTTTTGTAGACTAAAGTGTGTTATCATCTCTTATGGATTTTTATGGCATGAGCTTACTTGTGATATCTCTTAGCCTACACTTTTATCATTATGATTTGTGCTAGATTTGTTTTAAGAATTGTGTAGGATTTACATATTTTCACAAATGGCCATTTACGTCATTATTTGTCAAGAAAGGCATTAATTATCGAGGTACGTTTACTTGTGTTATTTTTACTCTTATAGACTCGATATATGTATTGCCATGTGCCTATGTGCTTGTTTTTCATAGTATTTCATACAAGTGCCATTAAGAGGATTTTTAGATTCTTTGAAAGACACTATTCGATATTTGATTGCACATAATTGCTTTGTCAACTCTTGTTCAAATACTTCTTTTAAATGAGGTCTCAACTATATGCTATCGGATTTTCAATTGTCAAAAGAGACCTTTGTAGCTTTCTTAAGCTTATTTGAACTTGCATGATTTATTAGACTTTTGATGATCTTCTAGATGCATAGTATGTGGTGCTTAAAATAGTGTATCTACTATTCGATATTACTATGCTCGTGTGCAAAATATCTTGTTAAGATTTTGCAGAAATTTGTGATATTTCGCAACAAGTTTGATGAACAAGACAAGGTTAGTAGCTCAATGATATTGTCAAGAAGAAGGTAATGATTTTGATGTTATATTTGCACTCATAGCACATTTAGAAGTTATTTGCACTTTACTTGTCCATTCTTGATTTGAGAAAATTTCAAGCTTTACCAAATGGATGTTAAATCCAATTTTCAAAATTGTTTTATTCAAATAGAAGTCTATCGGAGTTTAAAATTTTTAGGCCAAATGATTTTTATAAAAGGCCTTGTACGGTTGATAGACTTAGCTATTTTTGTAAAATGATTTTACAAAAGGTAAAGTTGATACTACACTTCTTGTTTTGAAAAAGGGGCAAGATTGTTTACTTGTGCAAATTTATGTTGATATTATCTTTGGTGCTACTAATGATTCTTTGTGCAAGAATTTTTTTTTTTAAGTTGATGCAAGTTGAACTTGAGATAAGCATGATGGGGGAGCTCAATTTCTTGCTTGGACTACAAATTATTCAATGCCAAGAAGATGGTTATATAAGAACTCTTGAAGGAGTTAAGCATTGAAGAAAGAAGAACCATCTCAACTTCTATGGCTAAAGATTGACAAAGGTTGAGAAAAGCATATCGCCGACAAACAATTCGAGGTATGTTTTTCGTGTATTATTCCTATAGACTCGACATTCCATATGCCTTATGTCTATATGCTCGACTTCAAAAACCATCCCAACGAATCTCATTAAAGTGCCGTTAAAAGAAATTCTCAAATATTTGAAAGGCACTTTTTCTTATGACTTGTATATCCATAGTATTAAAACGTTCTTATTTTTTTGGATAACAAGTTCGGTGTTTACAATTTATGAAAATATGGTTCGTCATAATCGAACTAAACATATTGAGATTCGAAATTTTTTCTAAGGGATTGCGTTTCTAAAACGAAAAATTGAGATGTGTTTAATTCCGTCTCAAGGATAACTCGCGGATTTTTTTTTCGTTAACCGCCGAGTATTTTACCTCATTTCGAGCTTGATTATGACATAATGTATATTGAATGAGGTCTACGTTTGCATTTGGCACGTTTTAAAACTTAGGGGCGAAAAATCGGATTTTTGGACCAAATTTGATTTCAAACAGTAATCAAAAAAAGCAGTGGGTCGGGCGAGGCAGGGCCGGTCGCCCACCAGCTCGGCCGGTCGTCCATGCCCTGGATCGGTCGCCCTTGGTGAAATTTCAGTTAAAATGAGTTATGTTTCCAGCATTTGGCAGTTTGGCCTTTTTCTTCTCTATTTCGACCCCTTTGACATTTGCACACACATTTCACTCCAAATGAGTTTTGTTGCATAAATTTCATATTTTGGGGATTATCTAGCTCGATTATCATCATCATTGCTCGTCTTTACCGATCGAATGGTAAGAATTTCACTCTCTTTAGCTCAATTGGGTTGAACCCTTGAGTTTGTGACTTATATGTATTTTTCTTGATGCAATTCATATATTTTTGTGATGAGCTTATTGATTGTTGATGATTGATATTTGTTAAATTGTATTTAGTGATGAAAAACTTGGCTTAATTTCATTTACAAGGGCTATATATATCTTTTTCAATTTTTGACGCCCGCCAAGTGTTCGATAAAACGTTTCAATGAAAAATTCATCACCTACATGATTCTCTCGATTTCAAAAGTCTTATATATCTATAGAGATCATGTTTTGCTTATCAAATGAGTTTTCATAAACTTCTACAAGTCGTATGATTCGACTTTTCCCTCCTATTTGGTTTATAAGCTTCAAGTTTCAAATAGCTCGATACATCGGTTTAGTTGCGCACTTTGATATGAATATATGATGTATTTATCGTGCTAATATTCTTTTTGATGATTCCAAAGGGGGAGAAACAGTTATAAGCTCTTTAGCTCAAAGAAGCTAAGATAAGCTCAATATTGAAAAGTCATAAGTTGTGGATCATATTATGTCCACTTGATGTATTATGGTTATGTATGATTCTTGGTCCATTGGTTGTAGTATGGACTTATATATGTTTCTAATGATGTCTCTTTGTGATGGGAGCTATTTAAGTTATTAATACTTAAGCTCAATATTGAAAAGTCATAAGTTGTGGATCATATTATGTCCACTTGATGTATTATGGTTATGTATGATTCTTGGTCCATTGGTTGTAGTATGGACTTATATATGTTTCTAATGATGTCTCTTTGACAGGGGAGCTTTTAAGTTATTAATACTTAAGCTCAATATTGAAAAGCTAAGCTTTTAGCTTTTGATTAAGTTGCTTTTATATTACTCTTTGTTGTGCATGTTGATAGGGGAGCATTTGCTATATGTGTTTGAACATCTCTACTCCCATCCTTGTGTTTATATTGCGTGGAATATTGTCGCTCTCAACGGATATTTATTTTTGACCAGGAAAACTTGTTTTGTTTTCAAAACCGGCCTTTTTGAATTGTTTTGGTTTGTAATCATCAAAAAGGGGAGATTGTTTGATAAATGGTTTTATCATGATTTTGATGATTTTGTTTTTACACCAAAACAATGTTTTTAAAGGTTGTCCAAATACTCCTAAATGTTTTAAAATGGTTTTAATATTTTAGGAGTATTTCTTCAAAGATTATTTTCGACAAAATTGGACAACGCTTTTATATGATTTTGTGTCAAATGTTTTTACATCAACAATGTCCTCAGTATGTTGTCCTAATACTCTCGATTGATCTAAAATATTTTTACTATTTTTCGGAGTATTTCTTGAAGTTTATTTTCGATTTAAAATTGGACAACACTTATGTTTCGAGCTCGACCGGTCGCCCTATAGGGCAACCCGTGCACTGAGTTGAGTATTGAAACAAAACGGACGGTTTGGAAAATAGGGAGGGTGACCGGTCAGCCACAGGGGCGACGGTAGGGGCGACCGACACACGAACGTGCCTCGAAGAATGATCAACTGTTTCTTATTTTTGGTCTCCTCGGCCAGGTCCAACATGAGGGCGACGGTCGCACCCCCTCGCGACCGGTCCCCCTGTGTAAAATTCGCGAGAATTCAATTTCAATCTTATCTCTCGCCCGACGAATTGTCGAACCCCTCTTTTGACAAAGAAACTATCCGTTGAGTTTGCGGACGAGCTTTTCCTTGATTTAAGGGGTTGATTTCTAACAGCTCTTTTCTTCAATTGTCTTGCAATTTTTACAGATTTCATGTCCCCAAGAGGAGCCTATCTTGTACAAGACATCTTCTATAAATAGAGGAAGAATTGAAGCAACACAATAAGAGAGAAAACTACAACACAACAAGATACACTCAAGAATACACTTGTTCTTACATTTATTGTCTTATTTCTTGTTGAAATTTGCCTAGCTATTCACTTTCACATTCTTGAGGTCTAGGCTATTCTTGATTACACTTGCACTTTATTGTATTATCAATTACCGAGTTGTAATCTTGAATTTTGGTCGTCATTCAAACACAAGATATCCTTGTGAGTGTTCTTGTGGTAAGAACACACTTGGGTGAACTAGGTGTTAGGTGTAAGAAGATTGTGGTAATCTTCTTGTTGAGGTGTTGAAGAGTGTGGTGCTCTTCAAGGGTGAAGATTGTGGTAATCTTCACAAGGTGCCGTTGAAGATTGTGGTAATCTTCAAGAAGAGATTGTGGTAATCTTCTTGTTGAGGTGTTGAAGAGTGTGGTGCTTTCTTCAAGGGTGAAGATTATGGTAATCTTCACTGAGTGCCGTTTGAAGATTGTGGTAATCTTCAAGAAGAGATTGTGGTAATCTCAAAGGTGGTGTTGAAGAAGAGTGTGGTGCTCTTCAAGGTGTTGGTGTAAGATTTTGTTGTAATAATTTTGGTAATTATTAATAAAATCTTTTTCTCTTTCGAAACTCATCCCGGATATCTTGGGGTGGTAGAGCACGTAGTCCCTAGGTGGGGTGAAGCTCTATAAATCGACGTGTGCTATTTACATTCCGCACCTTTGTTATTATCTTTGATCATTCGGTTTGCAAAAGATGGCGAAATCGAAAAGATGGAGATAATCTATTCACCCCCCCTCTAGATTATCGTAGCCGCTTGGACTTACAAAATAATGATAATTCAGATCAAATACGCTACAATAAAAATTCAGTTAGCTACACAAAAATTTACAGGTAAGTATTAAGATAACAGTAAAAATTATGCACTACAAGAAAATAAGGAAATTCCAACTGAAAAAATTTGTTGGAACTTGGTCAATTACCGTTGAAATTATCGATTCCAACGGAAATTCCAACATAAAATGTATCGTTGGTAAAATGGTCGTTGGAATGTCGAAATTCCAATGGAAATTCCAATAGAAAAATAATCCAATGGAATTTCCAAAATTATTTATCCATAGGAATATATAATCGTTGAAAAGAACTCCAATATTTTTTCCAACATTAATTCCAACATAGTTATACCATTGGAATATATTTAATCGTTGGAAAAAACTCCAACGGTTATTCCAACGAAATTGTACTATTGGAATTTAGTCCAATGGTATATATCCGTTGGAATATTCAATCAATTTATTTCATTATCTAATATCTTTATTTCATTATCTAATAAACCTTACCAAATTTTCGATTTAGTCTTTTTAAATCTACTGAGTTGATTCTACACACAATTTGTGTCATTGATGGACGGATCGAATTAGTCACTCAAGAGAGTTAATCTCTCAACAGACTCATTTGAGCCATTGATGGAGTAACTCAATTTTGTTGGCTATAATTTGACTCAACCGTGGTTTTGTTTTTTATTGGAAGACTTAACACCCTTAAGTTTGATTAAGCAAGATTTTAGAGCTTGATTTAGTACTTATAAATTATCGTGGATAGCAAATTTAACGAGATATAAGCGAGTTAATAATGCAAGAATTAAAGTCTTTGAAAAGTAAATGACACAATGAAGTTTTTATAGAGGTTCAAGATGGGGTAATTCTTCTACTCCTCTCTTCTCCAACTCCCGGAGGAATCCACTAAGTAATGATCGTTTACAAAGTGGTAACAGTCCAGATACAAGTCTTGATCACAACGGCCGACTTGATCCTTAGGGACTCGATCTGAGACGCCTTGATCACTCGGTGGCTTCTCGACGACTCGCCTTCTTCACAGGGGCAATTTGCCTTGCTACTACTGACTCACTTGCTCAAGCTATTTGGATTTGATCACGAAGCCCTCCAAAAGCTTAAGACTTGGTTCAACCTTGAACCTTTCTACAATCCTTCTGGAATGTAGACCCCTTTTCTTCAAAAGTTTCCTCTTCAAGGCGATTGAAGTTCTCTTTCCTTCACGGTGAGTGTTGGATTGATGTACTTCGTAATGTAGGTTTGAGGATTGAGAATGTTTCAGTTTTTCTAATATGCTTGTATATCTCACGTGTGTGTCATCATCCTTTTTTCTCAAAACAAACTCCTCGGCCTTTTATAGTGAACTTTCAAAAATTTGCCCGTTGAAGAGATAGGCTTATTTTTGAAAGTCACTTTGCAAATCGTTGGCTTGTTCTTGGAATTGCCATTTCCTCGTATGAATTGTTCTTTCACCTTTTGAGTTCGACACGGTGTGGTGCTTCCCATTGGTTCATTCCTTTTGCACGCTTCTGGGACCGAGCACTCCGAGAAAGGTGGTATGGAGATATTACTTGTTTAAGTAAATCTCTTGATTTTCTGCAACGGTTCTTTTACGATTATCTCGACTTGATCGCATTTCCTTGCTTTCCCAGGTGACTTAGAGTCGCCTTCCAATCATTGGATGACTCTTTGTCACTTCAACTTGAGACTTGGCTTCTCTTGAGTTGACTTTGATGATGCTCCACTCAGTGCATCTCGTTTTGCTTCTCCAAAGAGAGTTTGTCTACTCCTTCTTTGCCATACTCATTTTGTCTCGCAAGGCGGAGTCTTTCTTCAAGTCTTGATTTGTCTTCTTGCATGTTAGGGCGTAGAGCCGACTTAACTCGGCTTGGCCACTCTATTCATTGCAATGCATTTTACAACAAGAATTGGGGTGCCAACTTTCTACTCTAAGTTTTACATGGCATACATCAAAATCTAAACAATAAAATTCCTAACAATTTCCCCTTTTTGATGATGCCAAAACTTAAACCATTCTAAAATGCAAACAACAAGGATACATACGGATAGTGTATTGACATAGAATGTATGTGCGAGAATAGATCCGTTTATTGATCATATCATTCTTGTTTTTTTACACAATCGCTTACAAGGTGTATTAGAGCACATATTTGTTTTCAAAAAAATAAAGAATTTATAGTTTTATTACGAAGACTTACATTGTATGTATTTACAAAAAAAAATACACGAAGGGGTGGACAAAGAACACTTCATCTCCTTCATTTGTCTCCTTCTTTCATCTTGATCAAGATCTTCTTTCTTTTTCTTTTTCTCGTCATTTTGCCTTTTTTTCTTCTCATATGCTTTCCGGCAGCTTCATCTCTTCTAATTCTTTCTGTCTCTCCTCCCATAGCCGAGTTTGTCTCTTGTTTTTTTCTTCTAGTCTTTTTGCATACTCGGCGTTAGATTTAGCCACTTTCAAATTTGCCACTTGGTCAAGCCCAAATTGCCCAAAGAGATCCCTCCTTTCTTTCCCGGATCTACGTATTCAATATTCTTGGGCGGAGGCTCCACTCATCGCTTCTTCCTCTACCCTCGGGCGTATATTGTCTTCGGGTCTTTCTTTCCGGTGAGTGGCGGTGAGTGACCAGCCGGGTGATCGCTTAGGTAGTCTGCCGCATGTCGCCTTCTTCACACAACGTGAGACCCTTTTCCCAAGACAAGTCCCAAGCTTGAGCCATAGACATATTTGCAAAGTATCCCTCGGATTCGAGCGTCTTAAATTCATCAATCGAGCGTGGCTCTGTCCGACATCCGAGATGGCATAGGTGTCTCTGCTCTCTTTGGAATGCCTCCATGCTCTTTCAAGATGTTCATAACCCTGGCATCCATTCTTCCTTCCACTTCCTTCATCCCTCGCTTCAATAGTTTTCTCTTATCGGCCATGGATACAACAGAGTGTTGGAGTGGCGAGTCACGAGGAGTTTTTCGCTTATGATGTCAATTTGTGACATGTCCTTGTTGGGGGGTTTGTGCAATCATCAATGTCACATCTGTTGATCCTTCCCCTCAACAAGCTTTCCTTTCTTCTCGCTTCAAGACTTCCTCAATTGATTCTTTCTTCTCACCTTGATTTTAGCGCTTTGAGGTATTCCTTCCCCTTTTTGGCATCATCAAAGGATAGAGGAACCCCTGGGAACATCTTTGGCAAGCATGAAGTCAAGTCTTCGATGGTTGAGTTCGCTTCAAGTCGCTGCGTTGTATGCAAAGACGGAATTCGGGTCGAGTAGCGTTGGATTCTCAATGAAATCGCTTCATCTCGGCCATGAGAAGGCTGAATTTTCTTGTCATGTGTTCTTCCAAACGATGTAGATCATTTGTATTTTGCTCACGCAGCGAGCCTTGATCTCGGCAATATGAGCTTCATGCATATGCTCAATGTGTTCTCTCGACTTTGTTTTTGCATCGGCATTTCGACTCTCCACACCAGCACTTGTTGAACAATGTTTCAAGTATCTCACTGTTCCACACGCATTGTTTTGCTTGTTGCCACCATTCCCTTATCCGAATGTTATGCCTCTTAAATCTGCTTTGTAAGGGTGGCATCTCTGTTGTCGGTCGCATGTCCAAAGAGGCTCGATGCCTCTCCATCCGTTCAACCTCGGCAAAGAGTGCCTTGAACACTTCTCGAACCGGTGATTCTTCTATTGGAGATGATGGCCATACAAACATCAAAATCATAATCATTTGGAACAATGGTGTCACGATGGAAGAATGGAGAGCTGGTCCGTGGTAGCGTGCTTGTTCGTTTCGACTCTTCGTGGAGTTCTCGTATCTCCAGTGAAAAAGGGAAAGATTCTACAAAAGATTCTTCACCGCCAACCGGGATCCGTTCGATGATGAGCGGTGTGTGTGAAGTTCTTTTGGGAATCGATCTGCTGCGGCTTGAGGAGCTTGTGCGGTGGTCTCTTGTTGGTGGGTTCATTGTGAAGTAGACCCGCTTGCCGAGCCTCAATTTGTCTTAATGACCGTTGGTCTCGGTGATTTTTCCATTTCGATGGATCGGTCTCGGCCTTATCGAGCGTCATCGGACGATGATGAGATTTCCATTGGTGGCTCATCATCAAAATTAAAGGTTTGACGAGTAGTCTTGGGATCGACTTGCTCGTGCTTGGAACATCCGCATGGTGAGTCTTTTGGATTTGTCATGGGGATGACTCGAACTTTTCTTCGCCTTTCCGATCCCGGAAAAGTGACATCGGGGTTGTCTGGGAATCATGAAGTGCGCGATCTCCTTCTCGGATGGGTCGATGATAGCAGGAGGGATGTTCTCTGCCGCTTCTTTACCCCGGGAAGTCTCAACCTCCCGTGGGCCTTCATTACCTCCGGTCTCTCTCTCTCGCCGCAAGGCCTTAGTCCTCCCTTTCGATGATGTCGGTCATTTTGTCTTAGGGTCTTCTACAGTGGCATCCATTGGAGTCTCAACCCCATGGATTGCACTTTCATTGCCCAGTGTTAACTCCCAGTGGTACATTCCTTCATGTGCCTCGATTGCATCGCGGCGTCATTAACGCCAGAGCGGTTGGCACCTCACCGTGAGACAGTCTCAATCGTCGAGCTTCGTTGATGGCAACTTGTGTTCTTTTTGTGATTGTAATTTCTCTTCTTCGCCTCCTTGATTCTTTGTGGAGTCATCTGCAAAGCATCCTCCGACCTATCTGCGGTGGAGGGAGTTTCCCCCTCGGGCGCACCACTGGTGAGTGACTTGTAATGGGGTCACTCGTCTCCAAAACTCCCGGCTGTTTCGATAGATTGTTCAGCCGTTGGGGCAGGTGGTAGTACACCTTCAATAGGGGTTGGCTCGACTGGGGTCCCCACTATCCTCGTTTCATCGCCAGGTCCCTTATTGCTTCTTCCGAGTGAGTGGGGAAGTGGTGGCAAGCAACAACAGTGGCTATTTTGAACCACTCCCATTGGATCGATTTCGATTGTGTTTGGGAGGACTCTCCAGGTCCCTCCATTAGTCTTTGCTCGTGAAGGATTCTTGATTCGTGCAATGCTTGCTGCATTTGCAACTCTCTTACGCAAAGAACATTCTCCCGATCCTCATCAGCTGTCGGAGAAGACATCAAGAAGAGGATGCGTGTGTTCGTGGTGCCGGAGATAGGGCGGATGCTTGCCTTCTCACGTGCTTCGGCTTCTTGACTTGCTTTTCTCTCTCCTTGTCCTTGTAGATCTCGCGGGATGTCCGTGCGCTTGTCTTCATCCGAGCTGGGAGCACGTAGTTAATCCAAGGAAATTTAGCAGATTCCTCTTCTTCTTCTATGAACTCGGCCGTTGGAACTGTTCCTCGACTTACTCAATTTCCATTTTCTCCACTCACGCAGACGATTTTGGATGTCCGGGTAAGGTGGAGATAGGATCATTATATCACTATCCGCTCGCGGAGTTCTTTTCTTGTGCTTGTTGTGTGAGCTACTTTGTGTCTTGGGTTGCCTTTTTGCGATCGCCTTCACGAGACTTGGATGTTTCATCAACTACATCCGGAGCCTCTACTTCTCAAAGTAGTCTCGGTATTTGTGCTAGGCTGAGTAATAGCGAGTAACTCGATTGGTTTCTCGATTCGGGCGCTTGACGATTCTTCTTCGTCTCTCTAGTTTGTACCGAGAGGATTTTTGGTTGAGAGACGGTGTCTTCGAGTCTTGTCTTGTGCGGCGGGGCGTGCCGGTGTTTGTTTCGAGGAGCCGTCTTGGCTTGTCGGTTCTCCTTCTTTTGACGATCGGAGAAGGTATTTGGGAGTCCTTCTCGACCGGCCCATTGCGAGGGCGGGGAGACACGGCCGCTTGGGCGGGTGACTCTGCTGGGCGGAGAGCATGTTTGGTTTTCTTTCTTTTGCAGGGCGGCGTGATCTTCTTAGCTTGCGGGCGGCTTTCTTCTCGGGTTGGAGAGGAACAATTTGTATCTTGGTCGGTGATTCCCCCTCATGGTGTCGCCTCTCTTGGCATAAGCTCGCCACGAGCGCCGAGAGAGGTTTGCTCGAACATCCTCTTGTTAACATGGAAAGCCTTCCCATGTCTAAGAGGGACTCCTTTCACCTCCAATAGTCGGCCAATCACTAGGCCATATCCTAGGGATCCTCCAAATGAGCCATCTTCTTTGAAGGACTTGTTCCCCACGTCGGGCAGAGTCCTTTGTAGACAAACTCAACCCAGTTTATCTTCTTTTCTTCGATGATTGCGGCCATTACAATCGGCTTTGCCTTTTTGATTGGTCAAAGTCGCCAAATTTGATGTCGATACATTTGGCAACTATGTCCAACAACTTGTGATAGTCCTCCTTCCAGTCTCTTGTTTGTTTGTGTATTATTTTATCGGCAAAGTCGGACTTGGCTATTTCTTTCCGGGCGTCGGCCAAGTTTACATCGGCTTCTTTAATCTCGGATGCTCCTTCACGGTAGTGAGCAATGTTCACCAAATCCTTGGCGATTGATAGTCACCGCTTTCCGTGAACAGATGACTTGATTCCTTCATCGTGAATCTCGGCATTCACGTAGAATTGTGCGACCTCCTCCACGTAGGTCATCGGATATTCTAACGTTAGAAACGGTTTTAGCCCTGGACGTTTCCAACTTCTCGGCGATTTTCTTCACTAGGGTGTCGTCGGACCTCGCTTCACCATTCCATCGAAATCCACCGTCGAACCAATGTGGATTTGCTTTCCTAACTTGGTAAAGTCATAAGTTGGTGCCATTTCTCAGGATTATATCAAGGAAAACTCGAAATTGATTTGAAGGTTGATAGGGTTTGAGAGTATTTTGCCTTTGCTTTTGAGAGAAAGAGATGAACAGTTTTAGAAGTGTGAGAGAGAAACGGACGAAAATGGTTTAAATATAGTTTATGAAAGGACGTGCGGGTGGTTTTGAAATGTGATCGAAATCAACGGCTTGGATTTTCGACGCCTATTGAGCATTTCATGTCTCGTATTTAATGCGGCAACATTTATATCCAATCATAAGCTTGGTGTGCGGCTTTATGTCCGTACACATCATCATTATCGACGTATTCCTTAAAACATTCCCGCTTGGTCAAAACGATTGCGTTTTTGTCACTTTGCTCATAAGTTATTCAGCTTATCCCTTAGCCGATTCAACTCTACTTCTCACAGTTCTCTTGGTGACTCAATTTATCGGTGACTTGGTGTATTGTCTTTTCCGTCTGGTGATTCTGAGCGATTTTGTTTCAAACTCTTTTTCACCCCTTTTCTGTTCCATTACTCTTCTTTTTGATTTGTCGAGTGTCATTTCACTCAATTAGCCCCAACTCATGTTTGAGTTCTTCAAATCTTGACTCACATAATGGTTTTGTGAAGATGTCACTAGTTGTTTATCGGTTGAGATATATTCCAGGATGATGTCCTTCTTTTCAACATGGTCTCTTATGAAGTGATATCCGACATCAATATGTTTTGTTCTTGAGTGCAACACGGATTTTGAGTGATTGCAATTGCACTTGTGTTATCACACATGATTGGAATTTCTTTTTCTTCAACTTTATAGTCTCTCATTTCTTTGTCTCATCCATAGGACTTGGGCACAAATTGCCCACACCTATGTATTCTCGCTCACTCGGTTTTGTAGAGGTGGCTATTGAGTTTTGCTTCTTGCTAAACCAGGAAATTAGTCTGTTTCCTAGCATTTGACATGTGCTCGAAGTGCTCTTCCGTCCACTCGCATCCAAAGATAGTCGAATCAATAGCCAATTAGCTTGAATCCACATTCCTTTGGATACCATAGGCCTACTTCTTGGCTTCCTTTCAAGTATCTCAATATTCTCTTAGCCTTTGTCATATGGCTCTCTTTTGGAGCAGATTGAAATCTTGCACATACACCTACAACAGAAAGGTGATGTCCGGCCCGCTTCTTTGTGAGATAGAGCAATGATCCAATAAGTGCTCGTATCTTGTTTGATCTGAGGCTTGCCATCCGCATCCATGTCCATTTTGGTGATGTGTTCATTGGTATTTTTTCGAAGACTTCTCCTCCATACCAAACTTCTTCATTAAATCTTTGGTGTATTTTGTTTGACTTATGAAGGTTCCATCCTTCAAATTTGTTTCACTTGGAGTCCAAGGAAGAATGTCACTCTCCCATCATGCTCATTTCAAATTTACTTTGCATGAGGTTTGAAAATTTTTCACATGACTCTTTGTTTGTGGATCCAAAGATGATGTCATCCACATATATTTGAACAAGCAAGATACTCTTCTTGTCTTGAATTCGAAAAGTGTTCTATCTACTTTTCCTTTTGTGAATCCATTTTCGATTAGGAATTGTGACAGGGTATCATACCATGCTCGGGTGCCTGTTTCAATCCATACAGGGCTTTCTTGAGTTTGTATACCTTGTCTCCAAGAGTCTTCCGCTCAAATCCTGGAGGTTGTTCAACATACACTTCTTCTTCCAATAAACCATTTAGGAATGCACTTTTTACATCCATCGATATACAATGAAATTCTTGTGAGTGCATAGGCAAGAAACATCCTTATAGCTTCCAATCTTGCTACAGGGGCAAATGTTTCATCAAAATCTATCCCTTCTTCTTGGCAATATCCTTTGGCTACTAGCCTTGCTTTGTTTCTTACCCGTAACCTTCCTCGTTCATCTTATTTCGAACACCCATTTGGTTCCAATAACATTTTGATGTATGGGTCTTTGCACTAATTCCCATACTTTATTTCTCTCAAACTCGATTGACTCTTCTTGCATAGCCTGAATCCAATGTGTGTCATCCAATGCTTGTGACACATCTTTGGGCTCTATTTGCGAGATGAAGCATGTGAACATGGCTTCTTGTTGAGTTCGATCTTATTTTGACACCTTCTCTTATGTCTCCAATTACAAGTTCGGTGGATGGTCTCTCGGCCATCTTACATCGAGGTTGGAGTAAGTTATTTGGATTGATTGACTTGCTTGGTACGTGTTCTTTGCGGGTCGCCTCTCTCGTAATCACTTAGCCGCAAATTTTCATTTTGTTTTTGAGATTCACTATCTCATCTTCTTCGAATTGATAATTCGGCGGCTTTACCAAAGATAGGGATTCTTTCGTATAGTTGGATGATTCACTTATCGGTGACTCTTCAATGTCTTCTCCATTTACATTTGGCTCATCAAATACCACATGAATGGATTCTTACGCAACCATGGTCCTCTTGTTGAGTATTACGTAGGCTTTGCTTTCGGTGAGTATCCTAAGAAGATACCTTCATCGACTTTAACATCAAAAGCCTTTAGATTGTCTTTGTCATTGTTGTGGATGAAGCATTTACATCCAAATATTCTCAAATATGCAACATTTGGTTTTCTTCCATCCGGATCTCATAGGGAGTCTTTGTCATTTGTCTATTTATCATACATCTGTTTTGAGTGTAGCAAGTTGTGTTGATTGCTTCACCCCAAAATCTTTTTGGTAACTCGCTTGACTAACATGGTCCTTCACGCTTCTTTGAGGGTTCTATTTCTTCTTTCTCGCAACTCCATTCTGTTTGTGGAGTCCTTGGCTGGCGATAGTTCATGACCAATACCATTCTCAATACAAGATCGAGTTATTATTCCATTGACAAACTCGGTTCCTGTCCGATCTTATTTTGATAATTGTTTGACTCTTCTCGTTTTGAATCCTTTTCATCGTTGTGGTAATTTTTGTAGAGTTTTTTTCTTCTTACACATGAATATTGTCCATGTATATCTTGAGTAGTCATCTACTACCACCAATGTGTATTTCTTTCCACTTATCTTTGGTTTGGTTCCTTTGGGCCAAATAGATCCATATGAAGGCGGATGCAATATTCTTGTTGAGGATGGGCATATCTTTTCTTTGAATGACGACTTGATTTGTTTTCCCTTCGACATGCGTCACATATACTCTCCTTCTTGTATATTGAGTCGGAAGTCCTTCCACAAGATGACTTCTTGCAAGTTTGTTGATTGTTTTGAAATTCGGGTGACTCACTTTTTTTTTGTGCCACGACTAACTTGATTCGGTTGTGCTCTTTGCTAGTAGACAGTCTTTGGGTGTTGCGGTTGACCAATCCACTACATACATATTTTTTTTGTCTACATCCTTGCAAAGACCACTTCATTTGATTCAATATCTTTGATTTGGCATATACCCATGTTGAATCCAACATTGTAGCCCTTGTCACGAGTTGATCGATGCTTAGTAAATTGAAGTTTAGTCCTTCAACATATGCAACATCTGTGATCTCTAATCCATTCCTCTTGATGGATCCAATGCCTCTTATTTCGCCAGGGGGCTTCATTTCCTCCAAATATGACTTTTGCTCCTTTAACTTCCTTGAATTTTGATGATTTCTCTTATTTCTGTCATATGTGGGAATGTGCCGCTATCCATGTACCAGGTTCCTTGGCACTCATTTGTTCCTTGAACCCGCAATCAAGGAAATTAAGTTTTAGGTACCCATACTTGTGCGGGTCCCGAGGCGTTAGAATTGTAAGATGATCCAACCAACCTATAGCCAAATGATTTGACTCTAAGAGGTTGCCATCTATCGTGCCATAATCATAATTAATCCTGGCAAATTGCTTGGGGATGCTAGGTTCATACAATTGTCTCTTTTGTCCGTATGCCGCATGTGTGTTTTAGCAATTGCCTTCCTTGGGTAATTGTGGTGTTCTTGAGTGTAGTGCCTAGGTGCATATGTGTCTTTGATGAAAGCTCTTATACTTTTGGAATGGCCTTTCTTGAGTTCTAGGCCTTTGCCATTTGGGCTTATATTCCATAAGTCTATCTTTGATAGTTCACATTATTCCAATCACTTGGCTTGGATATTTTCTACCATTACCATTATATGTATTTCTTTTATGGATTTTCCGGGGTTTTGGTAGCTCGCTTCTTCTTTACTGAGTATTTTTCTGTTTGGAGTTTTTGAGGACTCCTTGAATCTCTTCTCACTGCCCTTTCAAAGACACTCAACTCGGGGTATTTTTTTTCTTTTCCTTTATAACCAAGGCCAGTTTGCTTATTATTGTGCTTTGGAGTGAATGTGTGTGCAACATTTAGAGTTTTGGATTTTTTGATTCTTCATGGCTTGAAGATCCTTTTTCCAAATTTACTTTTGAGGGTTGACATAACACGGAGGAATTAAATCCTAAGTCCTGTCTTGTCTCCACATTCTCTTTGACTCAAAATAAGATCATCCAATGATTTAGATGCCTTAGTGAATGAGGCAATAACATTCTTGAGGTCATTCTCCCTCTTTTCTATAGCAAAGCAATTTTCGCTATTAATTTAGCATTTTCACCTTTAAACTTTTATTCTCATCGCCTATTTGACTTAGAGTACTCGGCTCCTTAGTCACTTTGAGTTTTGACTTTTGAGTAAAGTCGTTTTCCTCATTCAATAGTGTGTGTGAGGATTTAATGTGTTCAAAATCTTTCATCATTTTGCCTAATGAATCATAAAGATCAGTGGGTGATGAGGTGTGTGTGTCACGATCACTATCACTAGTGTACGAGTTTGTTGAGTTAGATTGTACCTCATCTTCTTGATCGAGGTTGATCTTGTTCTTTGGCCATCAAGCGATCGGGCTTCTTCGAGAGTCACTTGAATAGTCGGCCTTCATCTCTCAATCATTGTCTCTCTTCGATTGGTTTAAGATCTCTGCACCATCATTGCCTTTTTCCTTTCTTGTCTTCTTTCTCTCAAGACCTTTCTTTCTTCTTCATCCTCGCTTGTTGACTACAGGATATGAGCGATCAATGGCATAGTGACCTGGTTGTCACAGATTCCAACATAGATATTCAGCCTTTTGATCGACTCTTTCCATTCTTGAGTTGTCACCCCTTTGATACTCAACTTTTTGATGATCTGTTCTCTTGGTTGGCCTGTCTTCTCTTGATTTGGAGAGAGCCGAGTGTCTTCGGAAGATTCACCCTTTCTCTCTTGTAGTTCTTATTGAAGAACTTGTTGAACCTTTTAACCATCGGGGCTATTTCTTCCGGGTCAATGACTTCTTTGACCTCGGCTCTCTTCCCATCTTTAACAATTAGAGCAATTTGTTTTGGGTACAGTTTGTCTCTTCCTGGTCTTTTCTTCTCATTTCAAACTCGTAGGCTTTGAGGTCCGAGAATAGTTCATGGTTGGATGTCTTTGATAGGTCCATGGAATGTCTCGAGTGCCATGACCTTCATTTCCCATTCGGTGGGAAGACTTTTTAGGATTTTCATACACATTTCTTCGTGTATATTCCTTTCCAAGTGGCATAACAACTCATTTGTGATTACGTGAACCGAGCATCCAGTTGATCCAGGTTTTCTCCCGAGATCATTTTGAAGTTCTCAAATTTCAGTACTGACCCATCGACAATTTGTTTTCTTTGATTTGCTCGAGCCTTCGCCAATCAATGTCAAACTTGTCCCCATTTCCTTAGCCGTTTTGCATGATTTGACTTTATTGAACATGGCTTTGTCTAAGGTTTTGTAAAGAATGTCCTTGGCTACATTGTCCAGGTTGTATCTTTTTTTGTCATCATTTGTCCACTCGGTTCTTGGTTTTTCAACCATGGTCCGGGAGCAAAGATCTTCTTCTCCTTCACCGCAACTCTTCGCATAACCCGTGTTCACCTTTAATATTTGCAGAGGCCCATCTTCTATCACTATCCACATCTCATCATGTAATCTTTGATAGATGAGCCTCGCATACGAATTTTCCAATCATCAAATTCTTCAATAGTGAACATAGGGATGCGTGTCAAATTTGCTTCCATGATAATAACTTTTGATGATAAGAAGAGTTTTGAAAACTTAAGTACTAAAGCGGACTTTGAAAAGTTTGGAGATCTAGTTCAAGAACCCATGCGGAGGGTTCAATGAACCAACCGCTCCGATACCACTTGTAGGTCCCAAGGGGGTGTAAGTGTAAGGTTTAGAAGGGGGTTGAATAAACCTTACCAAATTTTCGATTTAGTCTTTTTAAATCTATAGAGTTGATTCTACACAGTTGTGTCCTTGATGGGATGATCGAATTAGTCACTCAAGTAGAGTTAATCTCTCAATGAGACTCAACTGAGCGAAATTTGTTGATGGAGTAACTCATTTGTTGGCTATAATTTGACTCAATCGTGGTTTTGTTTTATTGAGGAAGACTTAACACCCTTAAGTTTGATTAAGCAAGATTTTAGAGCTTGATTTAGTACTTATAAATTATCGGTGGATAGCAAATTTAACAAAGAGATATAAGCGGGTTAATAATGCAAGAATTAAAGTCTTGAAAAGTAAATGACACAATGAAGTTTTTATAGAGGTTCGAAGATGGGGTAATTCTTCTACTCCTCTCTTCTCCAACTCGGAGGAATCCACTAAGTAATGATCGTTTACAAAGTGGTACAGTCCGGATACAAGTCTTGATCACAACAGCCGACTTGATCCTTAGGGACTCGATCCGAGACGCCTTGATCACTCGGTGGCTTCTCAAATGACGACTCGGCTTCTTCTTCATGGCGTTTGCTTTGCTACTCATGACTCACTTGCTCAAGCTATTTGGATTTGATCACGAAGCCCTCCAAAGCTTAAGATTTGGTTCAACTTGAACCTTTCTACAATCCTTCCCGGAATGTAGACCCCTTTTCTTCAAAAGTTTCCTCTTCAACTGATTGAAGTTCTCTTTCCTTCACAAAGTAGTGTTGGATTGATGTACTTCGTAATGTAGCTTGAGGATTGAGAATGTTTGATTTTTCTAATATGCTTGTATATCTCACGTGTGTGTCATCATCCTTTTTTCTCAAAACAAACTCCTCGGCCTTTTATAGTGAACTTTCAAAAATTTGCCGTTGAAGAGATAGGCTTATTTTTGAAAGTCACTTTGCGATCGTTGGCTTGCAGTTCTTGGAATTGCCATTTCCTCGTATGAATTGTTCTTTCACCTTTTCGAGTCGACACGGTGTGGTGCTTCCCATTGGTTCATTCCTTTTGCACGCGGGGATGAGCACTCAGAAAGGTGGTATGGAGATATTACTTGTTTAAGTAAATCTCTTGATTTGCGGCAACGGTTCTTTTACGATTATCTCGACTTGATTGCATTTCCTTGCTTTCCCAGGTGACTTAGAGTCGACTTCCAATCATGGATGACTCTTACATCACTTCAACTGAGACTTCGCTTCTCTTGAGTTGACTTGATCGATGCTCCACTGTTGCATCTCACCGCTTCTCCAAGAGAGTTTTGTCTACTCCTCTTTGCCATACTCATTGTCTCGCAATGAGTCTTTCTTCAAGTCTTGATTTGTCTTCTTGCATGTTAGGGGCGTGGTGACTTAACTCGGCACTTGGCGACACTTCTATTCATTGCAATGCATTTTACAACAAGAATTGGGGTGCCAACTTTCTACTCTAAGTTTTACATGGCATTCATCAAAATCTAAACAATAAAATTCCTAACGATCGCCCATCATCAATTTATCCCAAGTCAAGCACATTTAACCATGTACTTTCAACATAATGTTGAAGAAGATATATTTTATTGATATGGATTATACTAACCCCTATTGAAAATTTTCAATGGTATTGGAATTTCCAAAGGAATTTTCCAACATGTTGTACCATTGGAATTTCCGTTGGAATTTTAAAAACTCCAACAGAAATTCCAACGTTTAATTCCAATATTTCTTTACCGTTGGAATTATTGTTGGAATTTTCCAATAGTATGTTTTAGCGATGGAATTTCTGTTGGAATTTTTAAAATTCCAGTAGTATTTCCAATAGTTTATTATTACTGTTGGAATTAATCACTATTGGTATTTTTCAACGGTTAGTTGTGGTGTTAGAATTTCCGTTGAAATTTTAAATTACAACATTTTATACCAACAGTTTTGTCTACCGTTGGAATTTTCAATGGAATTTTTCAACGATATAATGTAGCATTGGAATTTCCAATGGAATTTTAAAATTTTCAACAGTTTTCTGTTTCGTTGGAATTGTTTTGTTGGAATCAAATAGGATGAGTAAGTGCGGGCCAAGAGGAATATGATTGTTTTCTTGTAGTAACAGGTAAAATCGTTGTAGTTAAAACCATTGTGTTTACCTACATAATCTAAAACTGTTGGTAAATATCTACATTATTCATGTCAGTGAATTTAAAAATTATCGGTAATTTGTGATCATTTTGTTGGTATAGTGCGTGAGGGAAAAACAATATTTTCTTAATATGTAGGTAATTCCAGAATCGTAAAATTTGAGACAAATTCATTTACGTAGACAGAGTCCGAAGGTTAGCTGATATTTTTTTGTGAGTATAGTACTTGCGATGGTATTAAAGAATATCCAGAAAACAAATTAGCTTTCTGGAAATTTCAGAACATTTGTCGGTGTTGCCGCTTTATTTTACTTATGGGTTAATTAATATTTTGTTTATTTTGGAATTGTTTGTTTTGTCAAACTGAGATGGCAATTTCCTGCATATTCGTGTTCCGTGGGAAAGGTGAAAATGTCCTAATATATTCCTATAAATTAATGTTGGATATTCATCATCTTTTTTGCCCTTTTTTGGATCACTTTAATGAAATTATTTGCACCTTTTTTTTCGCGGGTTTAAAAATTAAATATTTCCCAATCAAATTCCGTGATTAGTTCTACCTTTTTCCTTATTTTTTAATTATATCATGATTAATAGGTTTCGCGAACATGCTAATTTGGCCTATTCTCATTTTACTCTTTTTTCTAATATTAATATCAAAGTTATATCCGCATTATTTTTGTGTTTAAACTAATGTTTCTATTTCATGTGTAAAAAGTAAAATTTGGACAATTAATTTGAGCATATGTTTCTTTTAATTGTATAATCTCACGGTTCGAAAGTGACGATCTTGCGGTCAGCCACTTTTATTATAGAGCCAACGGTACGTAGATAAGTTTTAAGTTTAATATATTGAAATAACAATAAAAAATATTAGTTTAAACCTAATTACACATATAACAGACTCCAGACTTTTTAAATGACTAAAAATAATTAAAATACTTTTTAAACATAACATTATTTTGCTCGGAGCCGGTCCTAGGTTTCGAGAGATCTGTAACAAAAGAAATAATGAAGACCCTTGTGGTTACATAAGAAAAATTAAAAATAACAAATTAATGTTACAAATGTAATTTCATTGACTCAACATAAAATAAAATATGTAATAAAAGTCATAATTCAACTTCAACATTTCGGTCTCATTGAAATAAAGTTACAAAAAGATCGTTCAATAACTTACCATAGAAAAAGAATAACCTATTAATGAATTAGCTATGAAAAATTGACCATCTTGCATTTTTATCGCATGTCATCAATCAATCTTTCATAATCAATTTTTTTTTTTTCGAAATTTACTCTCAATTGAAATCAAAGAAATGCAAAGTTAAAGCAATTTTTTTATTTTGCAAAGTTAAATTATATCCTCATTCAAAGGCAACAAATATTCACTTTAATTTGTTTTTTATTTTGTGAAGAAAAAAAAAAGTTAGATAGAGGAAAAGAGGAAAACAACTTCAAGCTAATAAGTTTGCAGTTGTGAGGACTCACGCAATACCTCCAAAATTAAAATAGAGCACTAGCCACTTTGTCAATTTTTTTTTATTTATATTAACCTTTTAAATATATAACCATATATATATATATACACACATCAAAAAAAAAATTCTGAGGGCTCTTTCGGCCCTCTGTCTTGGCGGCGGCACCACCCGGGACCGCCCTTGATTTTGCCTTTGTCAAAACATATATGATTTTTAGTGTATCCAATTAAAATTTCTTACAGCTTATATGTCCGACAAAAAAAATATATATATTTGGCTTTGAGCAATCTTTTGCGTGAAAAAATAGTTTTCCTTTTATTTAATTCTTTTACCCCATATTTAATTTTAAGTCCAAAAAAATTGCGTCACATAGTCTCATGTCGGTGTAAAAGATTTTACCAATCCGTACTTGCTCTAGCTAGAAAATAACTGGAGGAAGCTTCAATTCATGGACATATTAATAAGTGAAGATTCTGTACATGATTAGGTAAAGTATTAAGAATTATTTGTCTGAATGATGCTGTCTTAATTTTACTTCCTCCAAGTGAGAACTTTGATTTGGTCATCACCTAATCTAGTTACCTACTAAAAGATCTCTTATATTTTTATTTTTATTTTCAATGTTTTAATTTGTGTTATAACTAAATCAAATGCCACGTTAAAATGTCATATAGTAAGAATTTAATCGCATTGAAGATTCAAACAAACCATGCTTAGCCCACTGGAACTAAATACTAAGTACTATTTATTTTCTAGCTGATCAGCTTCTCGGAAAAATGACTCATTGGATAATTTTTTTAAGTTCATGAATTTTTCTGAACTCATATATTTAGGTGTGGTTGGTTTTTTCCTTTAGAAGTATAAATGCAATACTCACGTAGTTTGTTAATATTATTGATGAGGGATAAAATCAAATTTTTATTTTAAAATATTTAATTATCTATTCAATCCTATTTAATTAATTATTAGCCCATAAAACTTATCAATTAGGTTAAGTCAACGAAAAAGACCCACGAGGCCCAGCTCATCGCATCAAGCCCATGAAGCTCAAAGCATAATACCGCACCTTAGAGATGCAATCCATTATATTCGGCCCACGCGGCCCATAATCCCTTGTATAATGAGGGATATCCCTCATTATTTTCATTAATCACAATTTAACTACTGAATTTTCCTTATGCAATCGGATTTGTTCTCCTATACATTGTTGACTTAAGATCGGGGTCTCCGAAGTTTCTCTAACACCGTCTTCGTGTCTACGTGTTGCGGGCCGATTCTTCTACACGTGGATTGGATCTCTGACCGAGTCGATATCTTAGCTTGATTACACCCTAACGCACCGTGAGAGCTACGAGTCTTAGCAGGATTAATTATATATGTTGTAATTATTTTTGTTTTTTTGATATAAACAATCGAATTAATTTTTCTCCTACATCTATATACAAAAACGCTGGTTTATCAAAAAAATATAACATGATATCATAATTTGTTTTATTGGTCATTTTTTGTTGTTGTGGTAGTTAGCAACACATTGCGGATTTGAAGGCATTATATGGGAATAGTTACACCATACTATACGTGTATCTACCTCAGCATTTTCAACAAAATGGAAATAACTTTCATAAAGAAATAATATCAACCTATAAAATCATTAAAAATATGTTTTTTTTTCCCTTTCAAATAAAGGCGTATAAACCAGAGTTCCTTTTCCAAGGTATATATACATTGTGTCTGGCAATAAAGAAAAAAGAGATACGACTGATCACAGAAAAGGAATACATGAAAAGGAAAAGCATTCCACCCTCACTTTATTCAATAATAGAGTACTACAATAATTCCCCCCAAAAATAAAAGATGGACTATAATTTAGGGCTATTTAATAAACTAAAAGAACACTATTGCTCAACAAATTAAGATTAGCTTTACATACAAATGATTGAAATTTACATTAATATATTATAAATTTGAAAAAATTGGGAAAAGAGGAAAGATCTGATTATGGTGGATACCATATGCCTCATATCCTTTTATGGAACCACAGTTTATTTCATTAATTAGGTAGTTAATTTATTTCTTAATATCTTCATTACACATAAATCTAGCATATGAATTTGTTACATAACCAGGAAATCTGCACCACTTAATGATGCAGTTAGAGCTTCTTTTTTTTTTTTTTTTTTTTTTTTTTGAGCAAAGAGCTTCCGCTTTAAATGAATCATACTTTGCCATTTAAAGCAACAAATTAAAGTGAGTACTTTTTATCCCCTATGCTAGTAGGTTTCTCCATTTTGTTGGAGTAGGTTTTTATCCACTATTTGAGAGTAAGATTCGAGTTGTGTAAGTAAGGGTTGATTTGTTTCGCTTTTTATTTTTTGATCTATTCAGATTTGAATTTTTTGGGCTTTATTAGCTAATAGGTTTTTCACTAAACTCTTATAAGATTTGCAGATTTATGAGTATGGCGCGGATCGTTAAAATCTTAATTCCAAGTGCAAGCAATCACTAATCTAACTAAGAATCGCAATCCATTGATTTTAATATAAAGCCTAATCATCTATTGTTTCCGTTTAGATTTGTTTGTCTCCCACTCTTATCTTATTTTAAAGTTGAGAGTTTTTTAGGTTTCCTCGATTGACGTCAGGACCTTGTATCCATTGTCGTATCAAGTTGATTAATGAAAAATACAACTTCCTTGTTGTCAACAAAAAAGAAGTAATTATTTGATTTTTTTATGGGTATAGTGATAGTTTGAAATAACAACAATGAAATACTACCCAAAAAAACAGAAACAAAGAAAAAGAAAACAATTTAGTTTTATTCTCAGAATTAATTATAAATTAATATCTCCTCTCTAAGATTGGATTTATTTGCGGGATCAATCGTGTACTTTAGTTGTAGAAATTTGTCTTTGTCAAGTGATTGACTAAGGTTCGATCCTATATGAATGTGTGTATTTCTCTCCTATTTAATTATTTATCCCCCAATAAACTCTTCAAAAATAAAAAATGGCCTATTTACAAATACTCCGACTAAGGTATTACAATACCCTTTAATCAGCGTTTTCATATATTTTATTTAACCTTTTCTGTTTTATCGTTGTATTCCATTTTTCTCTTTTTTGGGAGAAATCGCTGTATTCCATTTTATTTATTCACTTGTGTCATGAATCCAACCAATTGAACGTAAGTAGGAAAAGAAAATTAAAACAGAATAATAAATTCAAAGCCCTCATCTGCTCATCAACAGTTTTAATTTATAAAATCGAAACAATTTCTTTTTTCTTGAAAACAAATTTATAAAATCGAAACAAAAATTGAAGACATATTGTTACTTTTTTTAAATTTATAGGGCAGCTTATATAATAAATTTAAATTTTAGGGGTGAAATTTTAATATAATAGTGCTCATTATTCTCTGCAAAATATGAACAGAAAGGGGAGACAGGCTGCCTGGTCCCCTCAACAGAAAATACGTAAAATTGGGCAACCTTTCCACACACGTTTTCAAAGCTATTTTTAAACTTCTGATTCAGAAAAAACAGTATAAAATGTACACAAACAAACGAAAGACTAACAATAGTAAGACTTTTCCCATCTTTGAATAATTGCATCAAAAAGGCCAAAATAATGAAATATATACCCAAATATTTTAATTTATTTACTTCTATGGCAGCCACTAAGAAACAAATGCCAGCAACTTAAAAATAAACTATTCCCAGTCAAAAGTCAAATTGTTCCAAACATATATTGACAACCAATTATTAAGGGTTAAATAGTTTTATTTAATTACTTCTAAATATATAGTTTAATTTACACAAAGATTTAACCGTGATTAATTATGCAATGGCAATGGTAAAACCTAAGCTATAAAAAGGGATTGAAAGTTGGCTAGAAAAGAACAAGCTAAACCCCAAAGATGGGAACAATACCAAAGGGTTCTAAAATGGCTTCTCTTATTGCCACTCTCTTAGTGGCAATAGTGGCACTTTGCTTCCCTTCAATAACCAATGCAAATTACTTCTATACATCTCCTCCACCACCTAAGAAATACTCTCCGCCACCGATTTATCACTACAAATCTCCACCACCACCGACACCGGTTTACAAATCCCCACCTCCACCAAAGAAACCTTATGTGTACAAATCTCCACCACCACCGCCAGTAGTGCATAAGTCCCCCCCACCACCTCCCAAGAAGCCTTATGTTTACAAATCTCCACCACCGCCACCAAAGAAGCCATATATTTACAAGTCCCCACCACCGCCACCTCCCAAGAAGTCGCCACCACCACCAAAGGAGCCTTACGTGTACAAGTCCCCACCACCACCGCCACCCAAGAAGTCTCCACCACCGCCACCAAAGGAGCCATACGTGTACAAGTCCCCACCACCACCGCCGCCCAAGAAGTCACCGCCACCACCAAAGGAGCCTTACGTGTACAAATCTCCACCACCACCACCACCCAAGAAGTCACCACCACCACCCAAAGAGCCTTACGTGTACAAGTCCCCACCACCACCACCGCCCAAGGAACCATATGTTTACAAGTCCCCACCACCACCACCTCCTAAAAAGTCCCCACCACCACCAAAGGAGCCTTACGTATACAAGTCACCACCACCACCACCGCCGAAGAAGTCACCACCACCGCCCAAGGAACCATATGTTTACAAGTCCCCACCACCACCACCACCCAAGAAATCCCCACCACCACCACCAAAGAAGCCATATGTATACAAGTCACCACCACCACCACCTCCTAAAAAGTCACCACCACCTCCCAAGGAACCATATGTTTACAAATCACCACCACCACCACCTCCCAAGAAGTCCCCACCACCACCACCAAAGAAGCCTTATGTGTACAAGTCACCACCACCACCACCTCCTAAAAAGTCACCACCACCGCCCAAAGAACCGTATGTCTACAAATCACCACCACCACCACCTCCCAAAAAGTCACCACCACCGCCCAAGAAGCCATACGTGTACAAATCTCCACCGCCACCAGTTCACAAACCCCCACCACACCACCCTTACTACTACACTTCTCCACCTCCTCCTCACCACTACTAAAAACCATCTCAAAATTTCCAATTAAGTAAGCTTCATCGTACTTTTTTACTCATGCAATTACATATTAATTTCCAAGATTGTCAATTTCAAATACATTAAATTTATTAAGTAAAATTATTGCTAATGATGCAGGAAATGAGAATGTCTGAAATAAAAAAGTGGATGGGGCTGAAAGCGTTTGTGGTTTTGAAGATACTGAAAGCGATGGATCCATGCATGAAGAGAAATTATATTATAATAAGCCCAATGCAGACAATTATCTTCTCATCATTTGTTTCATGTTTTTTTGTGCAATGTAGTTAATTATAAGTAGTGCTTGTGTTGTCCCATCTTTATGTTTTATGTTACTATATTAATCTCTTGGCAGAATGCAATGCGGAGGTTTGTTTCAATCCAATAAAATGTCCAATTTCTATTCCTCTTGTGTTTTGGTTTTGTACAATTATATATTATATCAGAATATTGTACCCCACCCCATAAGGAAAAATAGAAAAGAAAAGAAAATGATGATAAAATACGTAACATAAAAATCCATGTACATTTATAATAAGCTTAGTCGCATAACTACGAACCAAACTAGAGGATAAATTTTAATGAAATTGAAGATACAAGTTTCGAATCATGGTTAACACATTTACAAAGGTAAGCGATACCACGTGAGCTATAAGCTCGTGGTAGTTTGAGAATTTAACCCATTTAATTCAATTGTGTTAATTTGGTATTTATCAAAGTATGGAATCTAACTATTTACTTTATTGAAATTATTTTTGAGGTGCCCACTGCAAGAGAAATGTCCTTTTTGTGGATTGTGGTATATATACGAGTTTAAATAGTAATTAACATTTTGTATGTTTTTCCTTTTTCCATCTTCAATCTATTATTTAAAGAAAATTAAATATAGATTACGCTTGCATATATTGTCTTTAATACATTTCCATAAAAATAGGATAATTACAAAACTACCCGTGAGATTTGGCCCGGGATAATTATTAAAAACAACCAGAGGTTTTTAAAAGTTACAAAAATCCACTTAGAGATTTGATTTTGTAATTACACTCCACCCTCTTTATAAGCAAAAACATTACACTCGTTTACATTTATAAAAATATTACGATTATCTTCTTACATTAAAAAGACAAAATCACACCTCAATGTGTTTTTGTAATTTTGATTTCTATGGATTTTTTATAATTACTCCAAATCTTAGGGTAACTTTGTAAATATCACCCAACAAAAATATTGATTTGATTGACAGCACGGCAAGGTTCGTCTGAAGCCAAGTAAAAGCAGGTGTCTCCTTTTTATGAGTTGTGGATAAATACATTGTCCCAACTCGAATTTATTCTTTTCACAACTTATTGCTATCCCTTTTTCTTTTTAGGTTTTTTCTTGCATCCATCTGACTTGCAATTTGTGCTATATGCGAAAATATATTAATTGCTTCGGAAAATTATTTTAGCTAGAAAATCGCAATTTCATATATTATCGCAAACGATTCATGATAATATGATATTACGATGGCCGAACCCGATTTTTGGGGGGCCATGGCCAAAAAGATAAAAAAAATAAAAGGGCACCTATTAAAAAATGATACATACAAGGGTGGAGCCAGAAAAAACAAAAATGGGGTGGTGACACTAAAGGGATGGGTCGATCACGAAAAATCTTATAAATTATAATAAATTTTTTTAAAAAAAAAAAGGGGGGGGCGCTGGGCCCGGAGTGGCCCACCTATCTCCGCCCTAGGATACATATAAAGTTTATATACGTACAATTTGGATATAATTTAATAAAAACTTTGAAATAAATACATTTTATTTAAATAATATAATAAAGAGACTACTAATATGTCCAAACCAGTTACAAAATAATGGTAAATATTAATGTCCCGAATCTAAAAGAAAAATGACATTTTCTTTTATTTTGATTTCAAAAGTTAGATTAATCTTTTTAGTACAATATTGAAAGCAAAATGTCATTTGGTAATTTTTTGGGAGGGCCTATATAATAAAAACAACTAAATAAAATATATGTACCTATGCATTTTAGAACACTGCTGAAAACTATGTGACCTAAAATACGATAAAAAAAAAAAAGGAGAAAGACATAATCTGATATGGTGGGTCCAAACGCGGAGTCCGAAAATTAAAAAGGATCACAATCATGGAATAAAAAGGACTTCACATCTGAAAGTTACATGATTCAATTATTGGATGCTTCAGATTCTTCTTTCTAAAAGAATAGAGCGGTTCACCTACTCACTTTTCTAATATATATGTTTTTTACTATAATATTATCCGCCAATTACATATTTTAATTTGTACAGTATGAGGTATGTAACAAATTCAATACAATAAACTGTATTGAAATAATTTTATCGATAAAAATAATTTTATTATTAAATTTTACGGTTATCTACATAATGAAAAATATTGTTTATTTTGTCCAAATTACCGACAGATCGCCGATAATTTTAAAATTTACAGACATAAATATTGTAGCTATTTTACCAATAGTTTTAAATTTTATTTATGAATATTTACCTACAATAATTTTACCTATAACGATTTTACATACACTTTACCTACAGATTTTTCTCTAGAAAAACATATTTTTTCTTGTAACGAAAAAAGTTGGGGGACTAAATATGCATACATAGGTTTACATGCAGCTAGGCAGTTCGGGATGGCAATGCGGGACCCGTCCCACCAAGAAAAATTTTAGGCATGGGACCCGCCCCGCCCTGTTCCAAAACCTGCCGGAGCGGGTCTAGCAGGCCAATTTTTTCTTAATTGCAATAATTTTTTTTATATTTGTGATCAAATTTTCAAAAGCAATCCAATGTCAATAGGTCAAAAAAAATGTAATTATACAACTTATTATAACTACGTTTTACAACTATTTAGTTACTATTAGGATTTTAATGAAAACTACTATTAGGATCTTGCAATAGTAATCAACTAATACTCAAAATAATATTCAAAGTACAATATTACAAGATCTTGTTGTAGTAAATTAATATCAGTTCTAAACTAAAATCTAAAAGTAAATGCAAAAATATCTAACACATATTCAAAAATATAATAAAAATTAATATGGCGGGGCGGGTCCGGGGAGAATCCTATTAGACTCGTGACCCGGCCCGGACTCGGGCTGGTATTGAAGTTTTGGACCTGGGAGCCGAGACCCATTTAACCGGGTCTAGATCCGCCCCATTACCATTTCTATAAGGAGTGGGGATGGAGTTATTATATATAAGTAATAGATACGAAAAAGTTGAATTAAACAGTAATACTTTCATGGTGCATTTGGACGGAGGGTTTTCAAATACAATGAATTTGAAAATAAATGAATTTCAAATACCTTGAATTTGAAATTCATCTCTTGTTGGATGATGTGAATTTGCGTAGGAATTTTATATCCATCTTAAGATTTGATAAAAAAAAATTTAAAAGTTCTATTCATTTTCTTAATTGATATTTAACAAATAAAAATATAAAATATAATCTTATTATTTTATCAATAATTATAATTTTAACACCAACAAAAATATGAAATATATGATTTTTATTATGTGTGAATGTTTGTGAGAAGATAGTGCAAGTGAATATGTGAGAAAGTGTGTGTCTGCAATGTGTAGTGTGTGTAAATATGTTCAGTTTGTGTGTGTGTGTGCAGTGTGTGTGTAAATGTATGTTGTGTGTGTAATGTTTGTTCAGTGTGTGTAAGTGTGTAAATATGTATTGTGTGTGTGCGTACTTGTGTGTGTAAATGTGTACATTGTGTGTGTGTGTGTGTGCAGTGTGTGTGTATTGTGTGTATTCGAGCATGCATAAAGAAAAAAAAAAGAATGTATTTGAAAATGAACTAAAACTTAAAGATGGATTTAAAATCCTTTGATTTGGATTTATAAGCTAAACAAGGGTGTGATTTTAGCTAAAAATTTCAAATCTCACATCACAAATTTTCTCCCAATTCCCTCTATCCAAATGCACCCTCAAGGTAAAATTTAATATATTTTTTTTAATAACTAAAACATGTCCACTTAATGTATTAATATTTTATACAGTTAGAAGTATTATACTCTAGCGACCGCCTCTCACATTCTTTTTAATTAACGATCCTCAAATCAAGATCTCATTGTAAGATTTGATTCTTACAATTTAGTTTTAACCGCGAAGCTGAATAAAACATTGTGATTTGAGAATTCTACTAATTCGAGACTTTGGTTTATCTACTTATTAATTTGAGCTAAAATTTATAACTATATTAGTAGATTATAAAGAAATTAAAAGGTACTAATTACATTAAATAAATTAGTGTTAGTACGTGTTTTCTGGAACTTCTGCCTAATGACAAAACCTGACGCTCCTCTTGGGTACTGAGAGTTGACTCCAAAGCCACCGACGATACACATTAAAGTTTATTATTATTATTATTATTATTTTGATCAAGCAAAAGGTGTTTTATTAAAGGATTAATCCACCCATGAGGGCCCTCACCGCCTTGCCCTAAAAAGCTTCGTAGGGACGTGAATCGCGGGTTATGCCTCAACCCAGTCAGGGTTCTTGGCCAAGAAGATCGAGTCACCACACAAGAAGTTTTTCCCCACCTCAGAATCGTTACGGAGAGAGGAATTGAACAACCACACCGTGGGTGTGCCAGCAGACATCACGTACCCAAGTCTTTTACCAAGAACAAAAGGTGTTTTATTAAGAAAGCGCAAGGAGCGCCCAAGTCTTGTACAAACGAAGCAGATTAATTAACACCATTACAAATATTGAGAGGTACCATATTTTCTATTTCATTACTTTATCTTTCAATGTCCGAATGAATGACAAATGTATATACTCAAATAATTAATTAACACACGACACATTTTAGTTTCAAAGCACATGTCATTAATCGAGCAAAATGATTGATCAATTAGATAAGCTTCCTTCTTTTTGTATCAAAATATATTTTGATTCACACATGTAACTGAACATAGATGTTGCAATAATTCTTCTAATAATACAGGTTGACGATCCTGTAAAAGCCCTCCAGTACCCTAGGGGGTGTTTACGATGAAAAAATCGAGCAAAATGGAATAAAATCAAAATTCCCAAAATCGTGACCAAACTCTTTTTAAACAGCAGTTGGGTGATCGCTGGACTTTGTAGCGACTAGCGATCATACAAATAATGGTTAATTTTTTTAGTACAATTGGGGGATAATAGAGGAGTGGACACACATTCGTCGATATGATCGAATTCGCTAATCGTCCTTACAATAAGACTCTTTACCGCTGGGATACAAGATTGACCCTATAAGTAATGGTTATTGGGTCATAGAGTAGTGACTAGAGGTGTCAAAACGGGCCGGCGGGCGGGCGGCCCGTGGCCCGCCAAAACCCGCCACTTGGCGGGCGGGCGGGCGGGCCGACCCGCCGGGTGGCGGGCCGAGAAAGCTCAACCCAACCCAACCCGCCTTGGGTCGGGTTGGGGCGGGCTGCCCGCCAAAATTAAAAAAATAAAAAAAAAAAAATATTTTTTATTTATATTATTAATTTTAATGAATTAAATATACTAATGGATAACAAGTAAATATTTTATAAAAATATTATATATACTTTTATAAGAGATAAAAATATAAAAATCAATTATCCTATTTTTTTGTCTATTTTATCTAATTTTTCATTTTTTTTTTTTTTTTTTTGGCGGGCTAGCTAGCCCGCACCCAACCCGCAAAGCCGCGGCCCGCGGCGGGGTTGAAGCCCGTTTAGGCCGCCCTTTGGCGGGCTACTAAATACTTAACCCACCCCCTACCTTAGGCGGGCGGGGCGGGCCTGACAAGCAGTCCGGGTTTAGATTTTTGACACTCTAGTAGTGACTAAGTTATATACAGTTATATATAATTATATATTTAATTGTATATATATATATATATTATGTGTTTTAAATGATTGATCTTTTCACAAAACAAAACCTCATTAAATTCAAAGAAACTATATTTTAGTTTAGGGTAAATCTCATTTTACCCCATATACTCTCATCGAATACTAATTTATCCCTTATACTTTCAATTGTATCACTCTACCCCCTTGTACTATCAATTTGTATCACTTTATCCCCTTATACAATATTAAAATATTATTTTATCCTCCTATTCCTTTATGTTTTTTGAATAAATACAAAATATTATTACAAAAGAAAATATAGTGATCGCATAAGCTTTACAAGCCTTGACTAGCTTTAAAAAGAAATGGGGTCTCATTAAAACCTATCAAAGTAAAACCCATCGGGAAAAACCTTTGATAGGAAAAAAAACCCCATAAAAGAAACAACATAAATAACTTAAAATCTCAATCGAAATGATGGACGTTTATTTCTAGAGGATTTTCGAAGGACATCGCTCTGCGGTTTGTGTTGCACGTGCTTGAGTATCCTCCCCGATGGTCCGATGTATCTTGTGGAATATCGGCCAGATCCTCCACCCACAATTGTCATAGCGTTCATAGCTTCCGATTTAATCACTTGAGTGAATGACAATCGGGCAGCAATTGAAGAGTCGCTAACTTGGTCTTTAAAGCTTCCAATTTGTCCGCATTATCTTGATCGTCTTCATCCGCCATATCGACCAACGTTTGGGTAAAGAACGCTATAGCCTTGAACTCCTTAGAAGGATCATTGGAGCTAAGGACATAATCATTAAAAGGAAGGCTATTTGAAACTATTTTCATTCCACGTTGCAAATTAGCATGTCCATGTTCATCCAAATTTGTTGCTGCGGTTGATAAGGAACTATGGCTCGTCGTGTTATTCGGTATTATATTCAAGCCATAATCCGATTCTCATTATCGATTTTTGCTCCAAATTTGTATTATGACATGCCACATCATCTGAATCAGCACCCAGAACATCAAAGGAATTCTTAGTGTGAATATGTGAAGAAGAAGGTTCACCCTCCTTAACACGACCTTGATGACCCGCATTTTCCATGGAGTCATCAACGGCCTTGCCCTTGTCCCGCTGCACCGGACGGTAAACTTTACGGTCCCTAGAACGACCCCGTTGCATATAATTTCCGTTGATGTCCTGGGGACGCCCCCGGGTGAGAGAGGCGTCTTTCGGTGGTTGAGTTCCTCGGGAGTAATACGGTAAGAAACCGTCGAATGTCCCGTTACCCTGCATTTTGAACAAAATTTCGGTAATTTCTCATAAGTAACTGACACAAAGGAACACTGGCCAACCCGTTCTATCATGATGTGCTCCTCCAACGGTTTCGACAGATCAATATCCACTAATACCCGAATGAAATGCCCTAGATAGCCGTCAAGCGATCGTTCATCAATCTGTATCGGATTTTCAATCGCACTGGCGATCCCTAAGATGGTATTAGGATCCCAGTACTCCAAACCAAGCTCGAAGATTCGGACCCAAACGCTTGCCACCGACGTGTGTACCTTGTACGGATTGAAATCTGGGACCCATGGAGAGAGCCTAATAGTTCCCGGATTGAGTGCCCAATTAATACGTGTTTGGGCTCGAGCTCTATCTGCGCATTCAAGAACTTGACCCAAAAAAATCCCTTACCCTGTGGGGGGATTAGTTTCCAATCATTTGTAATTCCCCATAACTGATCGATGGCGTTTATGCGAAGATAGTCGTCCATGGTTTGTTACCCTGCCCAAAATCACCCTTCCAATCAATGAATAAGAAAATTCGGCAGCGTTGTTGGTAAACATTTTCATCAATCGTAACTAAATAATAATCTCCATTTCTAACAAATTTAGGGATAGAATGGGATTTACCAAAGAACCACATGCAAAAATGTTGTAAAATTACCTTGGGCCCGCGTCATCGGATCCACATCGTGGTGAGTACCGAAACAATTTTAGCAAAAGAATGGCCAAAATGGGATTGAGCCTTAGTATTTTGAGTCGAATGTTGCGGGTTCAATTCATAATCGAATGTCATGGGGGAGAGATTCCAAAGAATCGAGGAGCATCTTTGGAAACATGACTCATCGGGGCCTGTGGATGAGATTCCATGAGATGGAGACGGCGGCCCAGGGGTCATCACCCCCCGTATAGCGTAATACTTTGGGGAGGGACCACCGTTTGTTCGAGTATTGGCCTTTGAAGGAGAGGAGGGGTCCACTGTTGTAACCACCTTGGGAGGGACCACAGTTGAAACCACCTTAGGATGGGGGACCACTGCCAAGGGGACCACCTTTGATGAGTTCATGGCAGTCCCAAGTAAGAGATTCGAAGGATCCATAGAATAAATCCTTGCCGCAAAATCCACATAAAACATAGGAGAACTCATAGAGGAGAAAACCAAAGGAGAACAAGATGTAGCAAATGAGCAAACATCATAACTGGTGGCTTGTATCCCAACGTCGGGGAGAGCCGCCGGAAAAGTCATGGAGGCACGCCCCTAGGATTTGGGAGAAGAGAGCATCCTAGGGTTTTTTTAGTCGAAAGGGTTTATCCAAGTTCCCCTATTCCTTTATTAAATGACCTAATTTTCCCTACTAATATTTTTAATTTAACTTATGACATTAAATACATATAATTGTGTTATTTACTAAATTTAAAATAATTTCTATTAAATAACTATCTGATAGGTTTTTTTATGTAAACTAATATACTCATACATATTTATTTCAATAATAAATCTAATTGTTTTGTATTATATTGTGAATAACCACTAAATGATTGTTTTTTCTATTTACCTAGTTTGTATTAAATTATGATTATTCAGTCAATAATTGAAAAATTACTAATAACATTTAATAAAATGTATTATATATATTATTTAATTTAAGTCTATGATGAATAAGAAAATAAAAGTATAAATGTATTTGCTTATAATATCATTTTATATATTAATTTAATAGGGTCTATATTAAAGTTAAATAATTTGTAACTAAATGTAAAACATAATAAATTTAATATAAAGTGTTAATTAATCAAGTTGTGAAAGTTAATGTAGAAATTAAGTACACGTTTATTAATATTAGATACTTATAAAATAATTTTTGTTATTTTACTAAAATTAATATAAGGATAAAATTATCATTGTTTTGAGTATATGATTATAAAATGATATTCATAAGGGGGTAAAGTGATACTAATTGAGAGTATAAAGGGTTAAAGTGATACAATTGGGAGTACAAAGAGGTAAAATAATACTCAAGGATAGTATAGAGGGTAAAATGAGATTTACCCTTTAATTTAGCAATCCACATTATGCACCAAATGAGTATATTATGTGTTATAATTTCTTCTAAGCGTGTCATAGATATATGACATGCACCATGGTATACTTCTAGATAGAGTTGTAAAAATGGGATGGCGGCCTCAACCAACAACTTGCCACAATCCACGATCAAGCAGGGCAGGCGGAGCGAGCCGCAAAAATCATATTTATAATATTTATGAATCCAACTATAATATTTTTGTCATTGCATATGTCAACTTATTATATTTATAATACTAGTAATCATTCACATGCGTTGCACGTGTATATTTATTTTATTATTATCAATATTTATTATTATTCACGCGTATTATCATTATTTTATTTTATTGGTTTATACCGAAACTATCTATTACATGAGTTGGTATTTATTACTTTATTATAATAATAATAAAATATTCATATAAATTAAATAAAAATAAAATTTATTTATAAAATTTACATTTTCAATTATAGACTTAAATTTCAAACCAATTCTGGAAAACAGCAAATGAATCGATCAAAAAGGTCAATTAAATATAGTAAATTTGAATAATTCCATATTATAACATTAGTCAAAACAGTTTCTCTATAATTGATACATTGCATTTTCTCAGTTGACGTTATTTGTATAAAACATCATCTAACAAATATTTCCAATATTTTTCTCAAACATATTATGGATGGCTTAAAGAGTCTGAAGACAAGTAATATAGTCAATAAATATCATTTATCATTGGGAAGGAGTTCTTGAAATGGATAGATTTCAATGCTCAATTCAAAATTTTCATTGTTTATAGGTTTTCGGACTTTTCTGAAAGATGATCTGTAGATGCGGATCCTAATAGTTCTTTTTTTTTTTTGCAAATATACAAAGTACAAACACTTTGCAAATGATATAAAGACAAAGTTAGTAATAAATTAAATGCATGTTATTATTATTATTATTATTATTATTATTATTATTATTATTATTATTATTGTTATTATTATCATTATATTGTTGTTATTTCTTATTGTGATTTTAATACTTTAATTAATTGTGTGAAAACTAATCATTCAAATGTTTTAATTCTAAATCAAAATTTAAGAATCAATAATCATTTTATAAATTTATTCATACATATAATATAAAATATATAAAGATGATCTTAATATTTTCCCCGCCTACACAAAAACTTGCTATATATTTTTTATACTATGGTATAACTTAGTAAGAAAAAAGATAAATTAGACCAAATTCATATCATAGAATTAATGTGTGGATAATGCCAGATAATAGGTGTTAATGGTGCAATCGTATTTTTTTTTCTTATAGTGACTAATGAGAAAGAGAAAAGGCTCGAATGCATTATGAATATTCTCAAGCTAATATATATATATATATATATATATATATATATATATATTGTAGGACCCAAAGGGTGTGAGTGTAAGGTTTAGAAGGGGGTTGAATAAACCTTACCAACTTTTCGATTTAGTCCTTTTAAATATTCGAGTTAATACTTCACAGTGGAGTCCTTGATGGACAACTAAGTTAGTTAATCGTAGATTAGTTACTCAATGATTTGATCGAGCCGCTGATAGAATAACTTTCATTGCTTTTGACTAAAGACTTAACTTGACCGTGATTTGTTTTATTGGAAGACTTTACACCCTTAAAATTGGTTTAGTATTGATTTAATACTTGGTTTTTGTACTTAGAGATTATCAAGTGGATAGCAAATTTATCAGAGTTAAATAAATAAGGTGCGGAATTAAAGTCTGAAATGTAAATGACACGATAAGTTTTTATAGAGGTTCAAGATGGGGTAATTCTTCTACTCCTCTCTTCTCCAACTCCCGGAGGAATCCACTAAGTATTGATCAATATACGAGTGGTAGCCGGTACCCGATACAAGTCTTGATCACACAAAGTGACTTGATCCTTTGGGACTCGATCCGGAGATGCCTTGGTCACACAATCGGCTTCTCGTATGACTCGAAACCTTCTTCACAGGCAGTTTTGCCTTTGCAACTTCTGACTCACTTGCTCAAGTTCTTTGAATTGGATCATGAAGCCCTCCAAAAACTTGAGACTGGTTCGACCTTGAACCTTCCTACAATCCTCCGTGGAATATAGGCCCCTTGATTCTTCAACAATTTCCTCTTCAACCGATTGAAGTTATCTTTCCTTCACGGTGAGTGTTGGATTGATTTTCTTCGTAATGTAGGCTTGAGGATTAATCTTGAATGATTTGAGAATATCTTAGGTTACATTCAAATGTTTGCTTGATATTCGTGGTTGTGTAACCTTCTCTCGTAGTCATTCCTCGGCCCTTTTATAGTGATCTTTCAAAAATCGCCCGTTGAAGAGATAGCTTATTTTTTAAAGTCACTTGTGGTCGTTGGCTTGTCTTGTTGCGTCCTTGGAATTGCCACTTCCTCGTATGAATTGTTCTTCAACTTTTCGAGTTCGACATGGTGCAGTCTTCCCATTGGTTTATTCCTTTTGCACGCTTCCTCGACCGAGCACTTCGAGAAAGGTAGTATGGAGGTATTACTTGTTTAAGTAATTCCTTGATTTCGGCAACGGATCTCTTCCAGATTATCTCGACTTGATCGCATTTCCTTACTTTCCCCAGGTGACTTAGAGTCACTTCCAATCATTAGATGACTCTTTGTCACTTCAACTTGAGACTTGGCTATCTTGAGTTGACTTTGATCGATACTTTACTCACCGCATCTCACCGCTCCTTGATCGAGTTCCGTCTTTCTCTTTGCCATACTCAAATTTGTCTTGCGCAGAGTCTTCCTTCTAGTCTCCGTTTGTCTTCTTGCATGTTTAGGCATAGTCGACTTAACTCGGCTTGACCAGCCCTATTTATTACAATGCGGTTTACAACGGAAATGGGGTGCCAACTTCCTATTCTAAGTTTTACATGGCATTCATCAAAATCTAAACAATAAATTTCCCAACAATTTCCCCCTTTTTGATGATGCCAAAACTTAAAACATTCAAAATGTAAATAGCAAAGATACATACGGATAGTGCATTCACAAAGAATGTATGCGTAGAATCAATCCTTTTATTGATCATAACATTCTTGTCCTTTACATAAATTTGTTTACAAAGTGTATCGAGCAAACATTTATGTCTACGCAAAAATAGAGAATTTCTGATTTATTACTGTAAGACTTACATAAAATGTATTTACATAGTAAAATACATGAAGGGGTGGACAAAGAACACTTCATCTCCTTCGCTTCCTCCTTTCTTTTCTTCTTCTGTCATCTTCACATCTTCTTTTCTTTTTCTCATCTTTCTCATCTTTCTTTCTTCTTTTCATACGCCTTCCAGCAAACTTCATCTCTTCTTATTCTCTCTTGTCTCTCCTCCCATAGCTGAGTTTGTCTTTTATTTTCTTCTTCAATTCTTTTCACATACTCGGATTGTTCTTAGCCACTTGCAGATTGGCTACTTCGTCAAAAACCAAAGATAGATCCCACCTTTCTTGCCTGGATCTATATATTCAATATTTTTGCGCAGAGGTCAGGTCTCAAACCTCTTCCTCCACCATCGCTTCTTCCTCTACCTCTTCCTCCTCGGGCGTGTATTGTCTGGGGTCTTCTTCTTGCCGGTGAGTGACCGGTGGAGTGACAGAGCGATCGTGCAGTCCGTGCTGTCGGTTTCTACACATAGTGTGAGACCCTTTTCCCAAGATACAAGTCCGGTTTGAGCCATGGACATATTTGCGAAGTATCCTTCGATGCGGCGTTTTAAATTCATCAATGATCTTGGCTCGCCCCAAAGATCCGAGATGGCATAAGTGTCTCGTGTCTTTGGAATGCCTCCATGTTGTTTCGAATATCCATAACTCGGGCATTCATCCTTCCTTCCACTTCCTCCATCCCCGCTTCAACTATCTTTCTCTTTGTCACCATAGGTACAACAAAGTGTTGGAGTGGCGAGTCATTGGGAGTTTCTTTGATTATATCATTTGTGACAAGACCTTGTTGGGGGTTTTTGCAATCATAAAAGTTACATCTCTCGATCCTTCCCCTCAACAAACTTCCCTTTCTTTTCTCTTGAAACTTCCTCGCTTGTCTTTCCCTTCACAATGCTCCCTCCTTCTCAACTTCGATCCCTCCGGTAGCGTTTAGGTATTCCTCTTCCCCTTTTTGGCATCATCAAAGGAGAGAGGAACCCCCGGGAAACAAACTAGCGGAAGGAAGTCGAGCCCCGCGATAGCCAAGTTCTCGCTTCGAGTCTGGCTGTGGAGTATGCGGTGAAGCTTCGAGCGAGTAGCGTTGGATTCAATAATTAACTTCATCTCACCATGAGAAGGTGAATTTTTTATCCATGTTTTCTTCCATACGCAGGAGCTCATTCTTATTTTGCTCACGCAGCAGACTTTATCTCAAAGAAGTGTGAGATTCATGCATGTGCTCAATGTGTTCTCTCAATTTTGTCTTTGCATCAAGATTCTCGGCTCACGGACAATGATTTGTTGAACAATGTTCTCAAATATCTAGCTTGTTCCACACGCATTGTTTTTCGTTGTTGCCACCACTCCCGGATTCGACTATTATGCCTCTCAAGTCGCCAGAGCAAGGTTGGCATCTCGTTATCGATCTCATGTCCATCGATGCCTGGTGCCTCTCCATCCGTTCAATTTCAACCAAATAATGTTTTGAACACCTCTAACTTGATTGTTCCTCATGTTGCGGTGACGGCCAAGTAGCGTCAAAATCATAGTCAATTTGAACGATGGTATCGATGGAATGACAGATCTCAACGTGGAAGCGCTCGAGATCTCTTTCGACTCTTCGGGAGGTCGGGTACCTCCAGAGAGAAGGGAAATGATTCTATAAAGGGATCATCACGAGCAACTAGAATTTGTTCAATGATGAGTGGTGCTCGTGAAGTTCCTTGTGGAGTCGAACTGCTGCAGACTTGGGGAGAGCTGCGCGATGGGCTCTGTTTCACTGGGTCGTTGTGAAGTTGACCCACTTGCCGAGCCTCAATCTTGTCTCAAGCCGTCGGTCTCGGCTTGTTTTTCCAAGTGAGGTGGATCGGTCCTCGGCCTTATCGGAGCGTCATCGAACGATGATGAGATTTCTATGGGTGGCTCATCATCAAAGTTGAAAGTTTGGCGAGTAGTCTTGAGGTCGGACTTACTCGTGGTTGGAACATCCTCGGTGAGTCTTTTGGATCGATCACGAGGGGATGACTCGGCTTCATCGTCTCCTTCCGATCCCGAGAAAGGTTACTTGGGGTTATCTTGGGAATCGTGAAGTGCACTTATCTCCTTTTTCGATGGATCAATGATAGCAGGAGGGATGTTCTCAGACTTCACCTTCTTTACCCGGGAAGTTTCAACCTCCGTTGGCCTCCATTACCTCCCCCGCAGTCTCAATTGCGGCGAGGCCTTGACATCCCTTTCGACAGTGTCATTTGTCTTAGGGTCTTCTGCGGTGGCATCCATTGAGTCTTAACTCCATGGATTGCACTTCGCCGCCCCAGTGTTAACTCGGGGGTTGTTCCTTCCTCGTGCCTCGACCGCATCGAAGCGTCATTATCCTTCCAGCGATTGGCACCTCGGTTGAGACAGTCTCAATCGTTCGAGCCTCGTCGATGACAACTTGCTGTGTACTTTGTGTCTGTTCCTTCTCCACTTCGCCTCCTAGATTCATTGTGGAGTCACCGCGATCATCCTCCGACCTTCTTGCAGTGGAGGGAGTTTCCCCTCAACCGGCACACCGGTGAGTGACTTGGATTGGGGTCACTCGTCTCGGACTCACTGTTCCCATTGAGTATTCAGTTGGGCGGGTGGTAATACACCTTCATTAGGGGTTGGCTCGATTGGGGTCCCCACTATCCCGGTTTCATCGCGATTCCTTAGTTCCTTCTTCCGAGTGAGCCGGGAAGTGGTGGCAAAGAACAACGGTGGCAATATCTTTGCACCACTCCCGGTGGGTCTATCTCAGTTTGTGTTTTGGAGGACTCTCTGGTCCCTCCATCATCCTTTGCTCATGAAGGATTCTGGATTCTTCCATTACTTGCTGCATTTGCAACTCTTCTTCGTGGCGGCAGCAGGGTCGATCCTCATCACTTTCGATAGGGACGTCAAAGTGAGGATGTGTATGTTCGTGGTGCGGTGATAGGGCGAGATCTTTGGCCTTCTCACGTGCCAAGGCGTCTCGTCTGTTGCTTTAGCCCGTTCATTTTCTTTTCGAATTTCAAAGTATATTTATGCAATTATCCTCGTCAAGGGCTTGCAAAGACTGTGTCCACCTCAAGAAATCAAGAGATTTTCTTCCTCAAAGAATGAACTCGGATATTGAAAGCGCACTCTGGATAGGCTCGACTTCCATTTTCTCCACTCGTGAGGCGATTTTGGATGTTTGGATACAATGGAGAGTGCATGATTAAATCGTCTTCATTATCCTCTTCTGGCCCTCGCTTCCGGATATTGAAGGTAGCAGACTTCTTTGGACACCTTCAAAGAACCTGTTATAGGTGGAGAAACAACCCCCAACGGGTGACTCGGTTGTCTCGGCCATTCTTTGTTTCTCATTATTCGACTACAATTGGTCTTCAAGTTGCCTCTCTGATCGGCACTCACAGACTTGGCGTTTCATCAAGCACGGAGACTCTACTTCTCCTGCAGTCTCGGTATCTTTTCCGGTGAGTGGCCGACTCGGGCTTCTCAAGCTCGGAACGCTTGAAAATTCTTCTCCTTCTTTCTTCTTGTTTGAACCAGGAGGGATTTCTCGGTTCGACAAGATTTCTTCGAGTCTTGGCGCAGGGGCGTCGTTGTTTTTTTCTCGAGGAGTGGCCATCTTTGCTTATCAGTTCTCCTCTTCTTGACGAACGGAGAAGGTATTTGAGATTCCTTCTCGGCCGCGGATGCAGGGCAAGAGACACCGATGCGGGGCAGTGACTCTACGGCTGCAGGGGGGAGCAGATTTCTTTTTCTTTGTGCAGGGG
Organism: Rehmannia glutinosa; assembly: GCA_016081115.2. NCBI lineage: Eukaryota > Viridiplantae > Streptophyta > Magnoliopsida > Lamiales > Orobanchaceae > Rehmannia > Rehmannia glutinosa. The sequence continues at coordinate 118,542 of JABTTQ020001364.1, forward strand.
CGTAGTTCTCTTAGTACCGCAGGGCAACCTTCTTCTTTGGTGGAGAGGAGACAATCAGTATCTTGTGGTCGGTGATTCCCCTCACTCGTGACGGCTCTCTTAGCGTAGGCTCTCTTGTCATGCGCCCAGAGGTTTGATCTCGAACATCCTCTTGTTTACATGGAACGTCTTTCCATGTCGAAGAGGGACTCCTTTTACCTCCATCATCGGCCAATCACTGCATCGTATCCCAGGGATCCTCCAAATGCTCCATTCTCCTTGAAGGATTTGTTCCTACATTCAGCGTAGTCTGCGTAGACAAACTCAGCCTCATTCACTTTCATTTCTTCAATGATCGCGGCCATTACGATCAATTTCGCTTTGATAGTTGGTCAAAGTCGCCAAATTTGATGTCTATGCATTTGGCAACGATGTCCAACAATTTGTGGTAGTCCTCCTTCCGACCTCTTGTTAGTGTAGACTATCTTTTCAAAGATAGTCGATCTTCGCTACTTCCTTCCAAGCAAAAGAGCAAGTCAACATCGCCTTCATTGATTTCTCGGTTCTCTTCCGCAGAATTTAGCAAAAGTGTTACGCCAAATCCTTGGCGTGATGATGAACTCCTTCCCGTGAATGAGAGGATTTGATCCTCTCATCGTGAATCTCGGCATTCACGTACCTCTTCCACATAGGTCATCGGAAAGTCCATCGTCGAGAAATGGTTTTAGCCGGTCGTTTCGAGTTTTTCGGCGATCTTCTTTATGAGGGCGTCATCGGACCCTGTTTGGCCATACCCTCGAAATCCACAAGAGACCCGGTGTGGATTTGCTTTCCTACTTGACAAAATCATGAGTGGATGCCATTTTTCAAGATTTCACCGAATGAAACTTAGAAAGTGATTTGAAGATTGATAGGGTTTTTGAGAGAGTTTTTGCCTTTGCTACGAGAGAGAAGTGAACAGTTTTTGTAATGTGTGAGAAACGGATGAAAATGGTTTAAGTATGGTTCCCGAAAGGGCGTGCGGGTGGTTTTTGAAATGTGATCGAAATCAACGGCTTAGATTTTGCACGCCGATTAGCATTTAATGTCTCGTATTTAATGCGGGCATTTATATCCAATCATAAGCTTCGTGTGCAGCTTTTGCTGTACACGCGTCATAATTATGTTGACGTCATTCTTAAAAACATTCCCGCTTAGTAAAAACGATTTGCGTTTTTGTCCCTTTGCTCATAAATGACTCGGCTTATCCTCGAGCCGATTTAACTCTTCTTCTCACAGTTTTCCTAGTGACTCATTTTGTCGCCTAACTCCTAAGACAAAATTGTCTTTCCGATATGGTTTGATTCACTTAGGCGATTTGAGAGTTCAGCTCTTTTTCCTTTTTCGTGTTTCATTTCTTTTCTTTGAGTCTTCCGAGTGTCGGCTCACTCAATTAACCCTAACTCATGCTTGAGTTCTTCAAATCTTGTCTCACATAATGGTTTTGTGAATATGTCACCCAACTGTTTATCAATTGAAATGTATTCAAGGTGATGTCCTTCTTTTCAACATGATCTCTTATGAAGTGATATCGACATCGATATGCTTTGTTCTTGAGTGCAACACGAGGATTTTGAGTGATTGCAATTGCACTTGTGTTATCACACATGATTGGAATTTCCTTTTCTTCAACTTCATAGTCTCTCATTTCTTTGTCTCATCCATAGGACTTGGGCAACTTGTTTGCCCCGTAATATGTATTCTCCATTTTCACTGAGGTGGCTATTGAATTTTGCTTTTTGCTAAACCAGAAATTAGTCGTTTCCAAGCATTTGACATGTGCACGAGGTGCTCTTCCTGTCAACTCTACATCCAAAGATAGTCGAGTCCGAATAGCCAATTAGCTTGAATCCACCTTCCTTTGGATACCATAAGCCAACTTCTTGGCTTCCTTTCAAATATCTCAAGATTCTCTTGGCTGCAGTCATGTGGCTTTCTTTTGGAGCGATTGAAATCTTGCACATACACCTACGACAAAGGTGATGTCCGGCTTTTTCTTTGTGAGATGAGCAATGATCCAATAAGTGCTCTATATCTTGTTTGATCTACAAGCTTGCCATCTGCATCCATGTCCATTTTGGTGATGTATTCATTGGTATTTTCACGAGAAGACTTCTCCTCCATACCAAATTTCTTCATTAAATCTACGATGTATTTTGTTTGACTTATGAAGGTTCCATCCTTCGGTTGTTTCACTTGGAGTCAAGGAAGAATGCAGACTCTCCCATCATGCTCATTTCAAATTTACTTTGCATGAGGTTTGAAAATTTTCGCATAGCTCTTTGTTTGTGGATCCAAAAATGATGTCATCCACATATATTTGAACAAGAAGTATACTCTTCTTGTCTTGAATTCTCGAAAAGTGTTCTATCTACTTTTCCTTTTGTGAATCCATTCTCGGTTAGGAATTGTGACAAAGTATCATACCATGCTCTGGGGTGTCTGTTTCAATCCATACGAGCTTTCTTGAGTTTGTATACCTTATCTCCAAGAGTCTTACGCTCAAATCCTGGAGGTTGTTCAACATACACTTCTTCTTCCAATAAACCATTAAGGAATGCACTCTTTACATCCATCGATATACAATAAAATTCTTGTGAGTGCATAGGCAAGAAACATCCTTATAGCTTCCAATCTTGCTACAGGGCAAATGTTTCATCAAACTCTATCCCTTCTTCTTGACAATATCCTTTGGCTACTAATCTTGCTTTGTTTCTTACCACGAACCTTCCTCGTTCATCTTATTTCGAACACCCATTTAGTGCCAATAACATTTTGATGGATGGGTCTTTGAACTAATTCCCATACTTTATTTCTTTCAAACCGATTCAAACTCTTCTTGCATAGCTTGAATCCGATGTGTGTCATCCAATGCTTGTGACACATCTTTAGGCTCTATTTGTGAGATAAAGCATGTGAACATAGCTTCTTGTTGAGTTCGGATCTTGTTTTGACACCTTCTATTATATCTCCAATGACTAGTTCTCGTGGATGGTCTCGGCCATCTTACATCAAAGTTGGAGTAAGTTAGCCGGGTTGATCGTCTTGCGGCTATGTTGCTTTGATCGACTCTCTCGTCATCACTTACTTGCAAATTTTCATTGCTTTTGAGACTCACTATCTCATCTTCATCCGGGTTTATAATTCCGGCCTTCAGAAAGATAGAGACTCTTTCGCATGGTTGGTTGATTTAGCTTATCACCGACTCTTCAATGTCTTCTCCATTTACATTTGGCTCATCAAACACCACATGAATTGATTCTCTCGTAACCATAGTCCTCTTGTTGAGTACTCTGAGGCTTTGCTTTCAATTTGAGTATCCCAAGAAGATACCTTCATCGCCTTTAGCATCAAAAGCCTTCAAATTATCTTTGCCATTGTTATGGATGAAGCATTTACATCCAAATATTCTAAATTATGCAACATTTGGTTTTCTCCCGTCCAAATCTCATATGGAGTCTTCGTGTTTTGTCTATTTATCATGCATCTATTTTGAGTGTAGCATCTTTGTGTTTATCGCTTCACCAAAATCTTTTAGGTAGCCCTGTTTTCCGCCTAACATGGTCTCGTGCTTCTTTGAGAGTTCTATTTCTTCTTTCGCAACTCCATTCTCACTTTGTGGAGTCCTTGCTGAACAATTCATGACCAATACCATTTTCTATACAATATTGAGTTATTATACCATTGACAAACTCGGTTCCTCTGTCAGATCTTATTTTGATAATGGTTTGGCTCTTCTCATTTTGAATCCTCTTCATCATTTTGTGGTAGTTTTTAGAGAGTTTCTTTCTTCTTACACATGAATATTGTCCATGTATATCTTGAGTAGTCATCTACTACCACCAAGGTGTATTTCTTCCCACTTATGCTATTTGGTTCAACTGGACCAAATAGATCCATATGTAGCAGATGCAATATTCTTGTTGAAGATGGACATGTCTTTTCTTTGAATGATGATTTGATTTGTTTTCCCTTCCGACATGCATCACATATACTCTCTTTCTTGTATCGAGTCCTGAAGTCCTTCCACAAGATTGCTTCGCAAGCTTGTTAATAGTTTTGAAATTCAGGGTGACTCTTTTCTTGTCCACAAACCCAACTTGATTCGAGATGTGCTCTTTGCTAATAGGCAAGTCTTTGGTGTTGCGGTTGACCAATCCACGACATACATGTTCTTTTGTATCGCATCCTTGCAACACAACTTCATTTGATTCAGTATCCTTGATTTGGCATATACTCATGTTAAATCCAACATTATAACCCTTGTCACGATTTGGTCGATGCTTAGCAAGTTGAAGTTGAGTCCTTCAACATATGCAACATCCGTGATTTTTAATCCATTTTTCTTGATGGATCCAATGCCTCTTATTTCTCCCGAGCTTCATTTCCTCCAAATATGACTTTTGCACCTCGACTTCCTTGAATTTTGTGGATATTTCTTGTTTCTGTCATATGTCCGGAATGTGACCACTATCCATGTACCAGGTTCCTTGGCACTCACATTCCTTGAACCCGCAAACAAGGAAATTAAGTTTTAGGTACCCATACTTGTCCGGGTCCCGAGGGGTTAGTATTGTAAGATGATCCAACCAACCTATAGCCAAATGGTTTGACTCTAAGGGGTTGCCATCTATCGAGTGCCATAATCATAATTAATTTTGTCAAATTGCTTGGGGATTCTGGTTCATACGATTTTGTCTCTTTTGTCTCAGATGCCCTGTATATGTGTTTTAGCGATTTGCCTTCTTTGGGTAGTTGTGATATCTCCGAGTGTAGTGCCTAGGTGCATATGTGTGTCTTTGATGAAAGCTCTTATACCTTTGGAATGGCCTTTTTTGGGTTCTAGGTGTTTGCCATTTTGGCTTATATTCCATAGGTCTTTGTTGATAGTTCACATTATTCCAATCACTTGGCTTGGGTATTTTCTACCATTCCCTTCATATGTATTTCTTTTATAGAACTTAAGGGGTTTTGGTAGCTTTGTTTCTTCTTTACGAGTATTTCTGTTTGGAGTTTCCGAGGAACTCGGCCGATTTCTTCTCAGTTGTCCTCTCAGCACACTCAACTGGCTGTTTTCCTTTTCCTTTATAACCAAGACCAGTTTGTTTGTAATTGTGCTTTGGGATAAATGTGTGTGCACCATTTGGAGTTTTGGATTTTTGAGATACTTCATTGCTAGATGATCCTTTTTCCAAAATCACTTTTGGAGCTTGACATAGCACAGAGGAATTAAATCCTAAGCCTGTCTTGTCTCCACATTCTCTTTGACTCATAATAAGATCATCCAATGATTTAGATGCCTTAGTGAATGAGGCAATCACATTTTTGTGGTCATTTTCCTTCTTTTCTATAGCAGCCTATTTCTCGCTATTAGCTTAAGATTTTAGGTCTTTAAACTTTCATTCTCATCACTATTTGACTTAGAGTACTCGGCTCCTTAGTCATTTGTGAGTTTTGGCTTTGAGTAGGCTGTTTTCCTCATTTAGTAGTGTGTGTGAGGATTTAATGTGTTCAAAATCATTCATCATTTTGCCTAATGAATCATAAAGATCAGTGGGTGATGAAGTGTGTGTGTCAGATCACTATCACTAGAATGTGAGTGTGATGAGTTAGAGTGTACCTCATCTTCTTGGTCAGGTTGGTCTTGTTCCTTGGCCATCAAACAGATCAAGGTTTCTTCTTCGAGTCACTTGAGTAGTCAGCTTCACCACTACTCTCGAATCGGTTGTGTCTCTTGACTTCATTTGTCTCAGCATCTCTGCAGCCAACATTGCTTTTTCTTTTCTTGTCTTCTTTCTCTCAAGACCTTTCTTTCTTCTTCATTCATGTATTTGTTAACTACAGGATATGGGCAATCAATGGCATAGTGACCTGGTTGCCTACGGTTCCAAAGATAGATTTTCAACCTTTTGATCGACTCTTTCCATTCTTGGATTGTTAGCCCTTTGATATTCACTTTTTTTGATGCTCGTTTTCTTGGTTGGCTTATCTTCCCTTGACTTGGAGAGGAGCTAAGTGTCTTCGGAGGATTCACCTTGCCTCTCTTGTAGTTCTTATCAAGAACTTGTTAAACCTTTTAACCATCGGGATATTTCCTCTTGGTCAATGACTTTTTGACCTCGGCTCTCTTGCCATCTTAACAATTAGAGCGGCTACTTTGGGTACAAATTGTCTCTTCCTAGTCTTTTCTTCTCACCAAATTCGTAGGCTTTGAGATCCGAGAATAGCTCATGTTTGGATGTCTTGGATAGGTCCATGGAGTGTCTCATGGCCATGACTTTCATATCCCACTCGGTTGGGAGACTTCTTAGAATCTTCATACACATTTCATTCTCGTATATTCTTTTCCAAGTGCGAGATAGCTCGTTGGTAATTTCGTGAACCGAGCATCCAGTTGATCCAGGGTCTCTCCTGCGATCATTTTGAAATTTTCAAATTTTTGTCAGACGCCATCGATAATTTATTTTCCTTGATTTGCTCACGAGCCTTCACAAATCAATGTTAGCTTGTCCTGCATTTCTTTAGCCGTTTTGCATGATTTGACTTTATTGAACATGGCTTTGTCCAAGGTTTTGTAAAGAATGTCCTTGGCCACATTGTCCAGGTTATATCTTTTTCTGTCATCATTTGTCCATTGACTCTTGGTTTTCAACCATGGTTGGTCCGGGAGCAACATCCTCTTCACTTCTTCACGTGCGACTCTCCTTACAGTGTGTTCACTTTTAAAATTTGCAGTGGCCCATCCTCTATCACTATCCACATTTCATCATGTAATCCGATAGATGAGCTCGTATATCGAATTTTCCAATCATCAAATTCTTCAATTGTGAACATAGTGATGCGTGTCAAATTTGCTTCCATGATAATAACTTTTGATGATAAAAAGAGTTTTGAAAACTTAAATACTAAAACAGGACTTTGAAAAATTTGGAGATCTAGTTCAAGAACCGGTCACGGAAGGCTCAATACCAACCGCTCGATACCACTTGTAGGTCCCAAGGGGTGTGAGTGTAAGGTTTAGAAGGGGGGTTGAATAAACCTTACCAACTTTTCGATTTAGTCCTTTTAAATATTCGAGTTAATACTTCACAAATTTAGTCCTTGATGGACAACTAAGTTAGTTAATCGGCAAAGTTAGTTACTCAACGCACTGACCGAGATGTTGATAAAATAACTCGATTGTTTTGACTAAAGACTTAACTCGATTGTGATTTGTTTTCGGGAAGACTTTACACCCTTAAAATTGGTTTAGTATTGATTTAATACTTGGTTTTTGTACTTAGAGATTATCAAGTGGATAGCAAATTTATCAGAGAGTTAAATAAATAAGGTGCGAGGAATTAAAGTTTGAAATGTAAATGACACAATAAGTTTTTATAGAGGTTCGAAGATGGGGTAATTCTTCTACTCCTCTCTTCTCCAACTCCTGGAGGAATCCACTAAGTATTGATCGATATCTGAGTGGTAACGGTCGGATACAAGTCTTGATCACACAGGTGACTTGATCCTTTGGGACTTAGTGCGGAGATGCCTTGGTCACTTGGTGGCTTCTCGTGACGACTCGGCTTTTTCACAGGGCAGTGCGCTTTACTACTACAGCCCACTTGCTCAAGTTCTTTGAATTTGATCACGAAGCCCTCAAAAAACTTGAGACTGGTTCGACCTTGAACCTTCCTACAATCCTCCGTGGAATGTAGACCCCTTGATTCTTCAACAATTTCCTCTTCAACCGATTGAAGTTATCTTTCCTTCACAGTGAGTGTTGGATTGATTTTCTTCGTAATGTAGGCTTGAGGATTAATCTTGAATGATTTGAGAATATCTTAGGTTCGATTCAAATGTTTGCTTGAATGTTCGTGGTTCGTAACCTTCTCTCGTAGTCATTCCTCGGCCTTTTATAGTGATCTTTCAAAAATCTGCCCGTTGAAGAGATAGGCTTATTTTTTAAAGTCACTTGTGGTCGTTGGCTTGTCTTGTTGCGATCCTTGGAATTGCCACTTCCTCGTATGAATTGTTCTTGACTTTTCGAGTTTCGACACGGTGCGATGTTTCCCATTGGTTTATTCTTTTGCACGCTTCTGGGACTGAGCACTTCGAGAAAGGTAGTATGGAGGTATTACTTGTTTAAGTAATTCCCTTGATTTTGTGCAACGGATCTCTTCCAGATTATCTCGACTGACCGCATTTCCTTACTTTCCCAGGTGACTTAGAGTCGCCTTCCAATCATTAGATGACTCTTTGTCACTTCAACTTGAGACTTGGCTATCTTGAGTTGACTTGACGATACTTTACTCAGTTGCATCTCGTTGCTCCTTGATCGAGTTCCGTCTTCTCTTCTTTTGCCATACTCAATTGTCTTGCAGAGTCTTCCTTCTAGTCTCCAGTTGTCTTCTTGCATGTTTAGGCATAGCCGACATGGTGCGGTGTTTCCCATTTGCACGCGGGACTGAGCACTTCGAGAAAGGTAGTATGGAGGTATTACTTGTTTAAGTAATTCCCTTGATTTACGGCAACGGATCTCTTCCAGTTATCTCGACTTTTGCATTTCCTTGCTTTTCCCAGGTGACTTAGAGTCGCCTTCCAATCATTGGATGACTCTTCTTCGTCACTTCAACTTGAGACTTGGCTATCTTGAGTTGACTTGATCGATACATTACTCAGTGCATCTGTTTGCTCCTTGATCGAGTTCCGTCTTCTCTTCTTTTTGCCATACTCAAATTGTCTTGCAACAGAGTCTTCCTTCTAGTCTCCATTGTCTTCTTGCATGTTTAGGCATAGGCCGACTTAACTCAGCTTGACCAGCCCTATTTATTACAATGCGATTTACAACGGAAATGGGGTGCCAACTTCCTATTCTAAGTTTTACATGGCATTCATCAAAATCTAAACAATAAATTTCCTAACATATATATATATATATATATATATATATATTTATGCTATCGACTATACGCTTTTTAAAGAAGAATGAATAAAAATTTCTATAATCAATTGATAAAATATAAATTGAGATATTATTCAAAATAATATGGAGAAAACATCATGAATAAAAATTATAGCAAACTATTTTTCATTAGATATAAATTGTAGTTGTATTACAGCAAATTTTACAAACAATATCATAATAATACACTAAACAATTATGAATATAACATGATATGTGAAACATAGTATAGAAATCATACTATTGACATTTATGTCCGTTCTCTATCGTTTGTTTCGTAGTTTTAGACTACCCCTTAAGTTTTATTATTTTGATCAACAATGAATTGTTGTAATCGGACATCAATCAAAAAAATTATAAAAATACGATGGAAATTTTCACAACCCGAGAAAGTTTATCTAGAAAGTTTATTTAAATATGTAATGCACGGACAAATTTTGTTTTTGGTACATATTTGAATAAGGTTTTTCGTATTAAAGGTAATACATAGATGTCCATTTTGAGTGTTATACAATTTGAAAAGGTTGTCGCATTGAATAAATTGTTGTCCTTTTATTGTAAGGTAATAAATTTCTAGATTGATGAATATTTTATTTTAAGGTAAGATTTTGTCAATTTTTCCCTAAACATATCTTTACTTATCTGATCACATATAGCATTGTCAAATTCAATTAAAATATAAATAAATACTGCAAATTTGATTAAAATTTTAAATAAATATCCGATTACATTATTTTCCTAATATAAGAAGTAAAAAGAGCGGGAATATTTTTGTTTCAGACTTCTGCTATTACACACACACACACACACATATATATATATATATATAGATTAATTAATTAATTATAGTCAAAGACTCTATAATTTTTAAAATATGAATAATATATGTGATAGAATTGATAGTACAGACTCACTTTTGATATAAAATAGGAATATCATTTATAAAATTTTCTTAATTTTTATACATATAAAATAGGAATAACATTCATAATATTTTTCTAATATATATATAAAGTAGGAATATCATTTACAATATTTTCCTAAATTAAAATATTGCCGACTATAAGAAATAAAAAAAGAGCGGGAATGTTTTTGTTTTGGACTCCTAATTTTTATACATATATAAAATAAAATAGGAATACCATTTATAATAATTTTATAATTTAATGCTAATTATAATATTTTCCTAATTTATAATATTTTAAACTTATTTATATATATTTCATTTTTAAATCTGCTATATTCCAAATATAATCTCAATATTTCCCACAATATTCAATACAAAACTCGAGATTCACTAAAAAATAACGAAAACTAAAAATTCGTCCTAAAAATAAAACCAAATAAAACTTTGAATTTCAGTTACCCACGCAAAATTAAAAGATTATGCCTGATTGATCTCATTTTGAAAAAATAAATATAAAAATAAAGAAATCAAGAAACTAAAATTGCAATGACAATGTTGACAATATTGTTACTTGATTTGTTGGTTGTAATGTTCTGTCAAGTGTGTAAAGTCATTCAACAACACCTAAATAATGTAATATACGTTGCCTTAATTTCAAATGTTGAAAAATGCGCATTACTTTTTTCAAATGTTGAAATATATGTCATATGTGTTGAAGTTTTTTTTACCTAGCAAGCTTCAACAAATAAGTTAGAAAAGTGTAAGAAAAATCTATATAAAGGGGGTAAGGAATTCATTTCATAGCAACCAAAGATGGGTTATAACAAGAAGAAGGGCTCAAAGCTCTCACTAATTACCACTTTTGTGGTGGTATTAGTGTCACTAATTAGTGTCCCTTCCCAAGCCATTGCAAATTACGAAAACTCTTCTCCTCCACCACCAAAAAAGTACTCGTTGTCACCTCCACCTCCTAAGAAATCTTACGTCTACAAGTCACCTCCACCACCTCCGCCACCGAAGAAACCCTACGAATACAAATCGCCTCCACCACCTCCGAAGAAACCCTACATGTATAAGTCACCTCCTCCACCTCCATCACCCAAGAAACCCTACGTGCACAAATCACCTCCACTTCCACCACCTACAAAGAAACCTTACGTTTACAAGTCGCCTCCTCCACCACCCCCACCTCCCAAGATACCTAATTATGTCTACAAGTCGCCTCCTCCACCTCCACCTCCCAAAAAACCCTACGTGTACAAGTCACCTCCACCACCTCCCAAGAAACCTTACATCTACAAATCCCCTCCCTCACCACCTCCGGTTTACAAGTACAAATCTCCTCCTCCTCCGCATCACTACTGAGGACGAAAAGGTAATCTTGCAAGTAAATAAAACTTGATCTTTGCATGTTACGGACAAAGTTAGAGGGCTGGCAGCGGCGGCCACTCCCGTCGATTTCATAAATTTTCTAATAAGGATATAACTTTTTTATAATTATTAAATTTTAAAAACTTGGGTCCATAAAAATTTAAAATTACCCCTTTATTTGTTTATTTTAATTCGCTCTCTCAGTCTTCATTTTCTAGTTCCATCCTTGTTGCACGTTCAAGAATTTAGTTTTAAAATAGTTGTGTTGATTATTAGTATGACAACGCAAATTAACATTTCAAACATATTGTTGCAGGAAACAAGAAATCAAATAATCAACCAACGACACTTGTGAGTGCTCATGGGAAGTTACTCGAAGTGTCGGAATAAGAGCTAGTAAAATCCACGTATACAAAACAGTGGTTACATGTTTTGCTTATGCAATTTTTGTTGTATAACATTACATGTAGATGTGTTCTTTTACGTACTCATTTATGTGTTGTGTTTACTTTTCGATGAGCTAGGTTTTTGATATTGTTATGTCCTTATAATCCTTAAATGAATAAATTTGTGTGATTTCCACAAGTTGATTTCCACATTACTATAATATTTTTGCCCTTGTATTAATTGGATGAGAGTCTTGGGACAGCTCTTATTAAGCCAATGGAGTACTAAAAAACTCATACATTATAAAGAATAATCAATTATTAATGTGGATTTAACAGATATAATGATGCAATGATCATATGTTTAACCGAAAAATAGCCAAAGGATGCACGCATGTTAGGGCCGCTCCTTTCATTAGGCGGATGAGTCGATCAGCTTGGGCCCCAAAAAATTTACTATTGGTACAATACTTTATTTTATTTTTTAATGTAGATAAAACCATTAAAAGTAGTTCTCAATTGCAACCTAATATGCGAGCTCTCCCATCAAGAATGAAGGACTCAAATAAATTAATTTCCTTAGATTTTTTTACTTAGTAATGTAGATATAAAGAAATTAAAAGTTATCAATTGCAACTTAGTGGTTGAGCTCTCCCATCAAAATTGAAGTGACGCGATTGATTCTCCTTGCAGCATTGCTAACAAAATATCACACTTAATTTTTTTTATTTATTTTCTCGGTGTTGAAGCTCACCAAATTTTTCTCCAATCAACAATGGTATAAGAAAGATTGAATGGATTAACAATATCATCTATTGAGAAAGAAACTATTGAACAACTTACTTATACTGACTTGATTATTACTTAATTTTGCCGCCACAACTAGAAGGCGAGTTGTATTTAAATAATTATTTAATTTTTGAATATTAATGACATTATTTTAACTATAAAGGAACTGTTTTATATATTGCGCATTATTCTTTCTTTTGTTGTTTTATGTTGCCCTTAAGTTTGTATTAAAAAGAAGGGGGCTCAATTTTAAAGTTTAACTCAGACCAAAAAAAACTGATGGGATCGGCCCCCTGTTAATTAAACCAGATGACTAATGGACAACTTATAATTAATTACCATGTTATTTATTTCAAATTGGCCAATATTATTCCATATTATTAATTGCTGAAAATGAATTTTTTTCAACTTGACGAAAAATCCGACAGCAATAAGTTTCTTGAGTTTTGTCAAATCACCATGCACGTAATGTGTATTTGTGACGTTAGAGTTTATAATAGTTTTCCATGCACTTAGTGGATACTTTTATTTAATTTAAAGGTGATCCTCGGATATACATACGGATGGAATCTTCTATTCTAGAATGGTGTTTAATTTTCTATTCCATTGCACAGATGATCACCACGTTTATAGAAATTACCATATTAATTTTGGACATAAATCGAGCCTAAATTGTGGAGTTTTAATATGATAATTTCTATACATGCGACAATCGTCTGTGCGGTGGAATATGAGATGAAACATCATCCTGAAATAGAAGATCTCATCCAAATTTGGGTTCAGATTTTCTATTTCATTTCTCATTCCATCATCCAGTTAAAAGTAAGTCTCATGTGAGACTGTCTCACAGTTTAAATTTATGAGACGGATCCAACCCATTTTACAAACCAAAGCAAGTTATATTTAAATTCAAATGGATTAGCTAATATGAATCATTTTATTATCCGTCTCACAAAATTAATCCGTGAGACCGTCTCATATGGGTTTTTGTCTCCAGTTAAAGGACATATATAGATATAGTAAAACAATCAACAATACATATTCATTTGAATGATGCATGTTATTCATTCAGTTAAGTGCAATAGAGAAAGGAAGTAGAACAAGAAATCTAGTCACAAATGAGAACACAATAACTTCAGCTAGTAATTTCCTAGAGTCACAATAAGGCGGGGCGGGTCAACCCGTATTGCATGGAAAATTTCACTATTTGTTAGGAGTTTTACTTGTATTTTGTTTTAATAATAAGTTTTTTTGGGTATTATAAATACTTATTGTTTATAAAAATTGTCATCATCAATATATACGTAATATATAATCTTAAAAGTACATAAGAATTATATCATCATATATAGAATATACATATCTAAAGCATATATTAAATATATTTAAAAACATAAAAATACTAGGTGGGGCGGGTACCCATAGAATGAAGGTGATATCCATACTTGTCATGTCGGGGATCATAGTGCGGGACGGGTCTTGAACGTGGCGGGTTAAATTGGCATCCATAGTAATTCAGTGGTACTTATCCAATGTAATAAATCTATTATACTATCCAATGATCCTTTGCCCAGTGGTCAAGGTGAGGTAACTCTTGGTCTCTCTTTAGAGAAGAGGTTAAGGGTTTGAGCCCCTGGAGCACGATGGTGGAACAATTAATATTGAGGGCTTCAAGCGACACAGTGTGAGTTTGGAACTAGGTGGGAACCAGCAGCCGGATAGAGCGGAGTCTAGTATGGAGCAATCACTTGGGGACGACTCCTTTTGTGCGGTAGTTCAGGATATTAGGGAACTGAGAGCCATTGTGCATTTCTCGCGGTTTACATGGGGGTAGTTCCTGAGGGACCAGGGCTATTTCCCCAAGTACTAGTCATATGGGAACATGAAATCTCGGTGTAAAAGAAAACTATTATACTCACTTATAAATCATTCTGCTTTAATTTCTTGTCTATCATTCTAATTTCTTGTCTGAATAATTAATAAAGTACATGCGATGTCCCCCACCAAAAATATAAAATCATGCCACATCAACATAAAATGGGCATCATATATGTAATAAGAAGATTTATGATACACCAACCTAACAAAGTACTTGGAAAATTCATATCATATGGAAAATAATTTCCACCTCTCAATTTATTATACATATAACCACAGCATCGCATTCCACCATCAAGAGCTAGTCAGATATATGAGGTTGGCAATAATTACAAATTTGCATTAAATTCTGCTGACTAATGCATTTATATTCTTGTACATCAAGGACCAAATTAATTTACTTGTATCAGTAAACTTTTCAGTGGTAAAACAGAAAAAATGGAAGTTCATGCTTTATCAGTAAATCTTTTTGGTGAGGTTGTTCATGACAATGCGTTCTAGTAAGTAAAGCTCGCAATGGATTGGGTCGGGTCGGGTCGGGCACAGTTGATCAATTCATAAAAACGGACAGGTTGGGTCGGGCCTCGTGATTTCTTGTGGTCCACTCCAACCCAATACGTGGTTTTTATGGGGGGACCGTCTGGGACTATCAGGTTTCGGGCTGAGCTAAATATAATAGGCTCGATCGTTTTTGGGATCTAAAAATGAAACCCAACCCATCACCAGCTATATGTGGATCTATATGCGGACAGGGTCAATTTTGTCAGCTCTACTTATTTGTAAGTAGTGAAATTTTGTGGTCTGTATATATATATATATATATATATATATAAATTCAGACCAGAAAAATAATAAAATGGTATGAGAAATCATTAGCGATTTTATAATTATAGAAAAGAAATGACTAAATAAGCATGGTTGAAAAATCCACATACTGGACTAACATATAGTATATTTCAAATAGCTGATTGGGACATTTTGAAAACTGGCATATAAGACTTTGCACAAATAAAATATAAAGTAGAAAATTACATAAAATAATCATCATTAACTAACTGGATGTTAAAGGGTCTGTCTTAGTAAATTGGAGGATCCAGTTCACATACTCAGATCTGGAATAATATTGCAAAGACCGAATAGGACTAGATAATATTGATTAATAATAACTTGGTTGAATACCCAGAGTTTTTTAAAATTTGCCATTTTTCTTGACTAATCGTTTGAATTTAAGTTCTTGTCATTTTTCTAGAAACATGGATCGTGGAAAAATATGGAGCCAGGAGTTTTTAATTTTGGAAATGAGATTCGTTTTTGCTTTTAAGTTTTAAGGGCGATTTTTTTAGTTTCAATTTTCAAAGAGATAAAAATATTAAACTTCAGTAAGTTTATATAAAATCATATATATGGTTTGTATGAATTTTATTAGTCTTAATCACAATAATTAAGAGTTTGTTGCACTAATGCAAGAATGAGACTAATGCATATGCTAAATTTGTTGAACATTATGAGGTATGTAACAAATTCACTACAAGAAATTTTCAATTTACCAAAATAATTTACCGACAAAAATAATTTTTGTCACTAAATTTAAATTTTTATGTTACCTACATACTGAAAAATATTGTTTTTCCTCAATTTATATAGACAAATTACCGAGAGATCATCAATAATTTTTAAAATTTACAGACAGAAATATGGTTGATATCTTTACTAACATTTTTAGATTTTGTTGTTTAATATGTATATACACTTTACAATTATTTTAATATTTCACCTACAGCTTTTTCTAAAAAGTTAGTGTTGGTGAATATGTACCTACAACAATTTTCCTACAACGTTTTTGCTTTTAAGTCTTAAGGGCGATTTTTTTAGTTTCAATTTTCAAAGAGATAAAAATATTAAACTTCAGTAAGTTTATATAAAATCATATATGAATTTTATTAGTCTTAATCACAATAATTAAGAGTTTGTTGCACTAATGCAAGAATGAGGCTAATGCACATGCTGCAGTGCATGGTAGTGTGTACTATAATGAGGACAAAACATTGATGGTATTGATCGACTCAGTACAATTAATATAAATTGACTCTTGTTGTTTCCACATGTCTCTGGTCTTCTGTGTTTTAAAATTTATATTCCGTTTCGTTCTGTAAAAATAGTTACACATTTGTGCTTCAAAAAGTAAATAATGATACATTTGGATGTAATATTAAATGATGAATTAATTGGATTGAGAATAACATTTTAGTGCAAAAATAGTAATTAAAACATCCTATTTTTCTAAATACATTTTACCTAAACGATGTTTCATTAAAGGAAATACATTTAGAGTTTCTTTTAAAAGATAGACATTATTTAATTACTTAGTGAATATTAAGTATTTTAAAACTAATGAAACATGATATCAAATGTTAATAACTTAAATTTCATTACGTAATTTTTAAAATTGGCGATTCTATGTATCAAAAAGGGAAAATATTTTTTTTTTTTTAAAGATGGATCAAACAATTTTTTTATCGTGTTTTAAATAATAGAAAAGCGACAAAAGTAAATCTGAAAATGGAACCAGACGATGTCTAGAATCCTCACTTCAATAATGCACGTTGCATTTTCCTTATTTGTTTTCTTCTCCATGTTCAAATAAGTTGAAAAACAGGGCCATCATCTTATCCATCCTTACAGTTTTGTCCTCATAAGTTTTGAACCATGAAAAATGTGGACACTAATCTTTCTCTCTGTTACTATCTTATCAGAACCTTAAACTACTGGCCAAGGAAAACACTAGTTTCGCATTGGTATCAAAATTTATTACGTGGTCCAAAGGTTCTGCACTCAATTACTTCTACTGCTTTTAGTATTCAAAACTATACAATGACATTAGAACCCAATTTAGGCTTTGTTTTTTCTTTGATAAAACCAATTAAGGCTTCAGTTTCGATTAAAGGCAAAAATTTAGCCACCTTTCAATAGAGGTGGCCAGATGGAACCAAAATCGGAACCATTAACGGTCAAGGGTTCCAAAACCAAAATCGGAACCGTATAGGCCAATTTCGGTTCCTTGGTCTCAAAAACCCAGTGGAACCAATAGTTTTAATCGACGGTTAGAACCGTATGTGGAACCAGTAGTTAAAACCATCGGTTTCAAAATTAAAACCAAAAATCTTTTTGATAAAACAATGCTAGAAAAAATATTATATATACTTATTATAATGTTTTATATTCGTCACTACATGAGGCACATTTTAAACCAAATCTTGTAAACAAAATACGTGAACTTTGATTCTTCTATACTCTAATAAGTATATATAGTCGGTGTAATATTATTATTAATATTAAGTGCAAAACTTCATTGAATATTAAGTTCAAATCTTTTTCTTTCTTTTCCCTTTTTTGTAATTTGAAATTGATAAACCATTTTAAAAAAAAATTTACTAAAAGATAAACAAACGGTCCGATTTTTAACAGAAGGAACATGAAGGAACCGAGTTCCAAACCCGAAATCAGTGAGACAACGGTTCCGATTTCTTTAAAATGAGAAACCGTGAACCAGGCGATTCGGAACGTGGCCACCCCACCCCTACCTTTCAAGAAACAAAACAAAAATTGGCAGCAGTTCTTTTTTGAGGTTTGGTCCTTTTGCGAGAACTAAAAACGGTGAATTTCATAATAGGGTCTAAAATTTCAAGATCACATTTTTATTTTTTTTTTCTCAAATTGGGCTCTCACTCAAATTTTGGGTCCTCACTTCAAGACCCAAAATTTCAACATTCTCAAATCAAGACTCAATTTTTATTTTTCTTCTCAAACATGCCCCCCCCCCACCTCCCAAAATTTTGGGTTCTACTTCAAGTTTTAGAATTTAACTAAAAGAGAAATATTAGTGTAATTTATCACGTCAACCACAAAAATTATTTTTCTTCCTCTTTTCGTTTTTTCACTCATTCTTTTTACCTTATCCATACTTATTATCAATTTTGTTTAACGTTCAGAAACCAAGATCTATAAATATATATGTATGTAGCTAACAAGATGAAAAAAACCGTAAAATATTTATCGGTTATTAAAAGAAAATAAGATATACCAAATTATGAATGAAAAATAAGTAATAAAATATTTTTTAGTTACTAAAAAAATAAGATATCCAAATTATGATTGAATTTTACAGTTTAAAACAAATATCGATTAGGAAAAAAGGAATGAACAAAAAAATAAAAAGAGAAAGAAAATTAATTTGTGGCTGGTGTGATAGATTACATTAATATTTCTCTTTCTGTTAAATTTTAAAGCCTGAATTGAAATCCCAAAATTTGGGGGAGGGCTTGATTTGAGGAAAAAAAAAAGATTGGGTCTTGATTTGAGAATGTTGAAATTTTGGGTCTTGAAGTGAGAACACAAAATTTGAGGGAGAGCCCAATTTTAGGGGGGAGAATTGGGTCTTGATTTGAGAAAGGTTGAAATTGTGGATCTTGAAATGATAGATTTTCTTAAAATGGATCCTATTATGAAATTCTCCCCAACAAAAACTAGATCAATGTGTTGAGGCCAACACAGTCCGAGCCCATTGGGCCAAGTGATAAAATCAGGCCGCATACGGCCAACTCGAAATTTCATTAACTTTTTACGAGTATTTTTGGTTGAGCCTATCAGGCTTCGGGCCAAGTCAAAATAAGCTTTTTGGGGCCACTAAAAATGAAACACCAGCCCAGCCCAGCCCAGCCCAACTATATATGCAGGCTGGCCGGGCCAATTTGCTAGCTCTACTAGTGAAAACTACCACTTATACATATCCTGAAACCGAGGAAACCTTGAAGAATACTGTCCATCACAAGTCACAAGTTCACAACTCATAATCTTTACAGCCTTGCAGGTACATGCATTGGTGTTAACTTCCTATCCAAAATTGCTACCAACTATGATTCTATAATACAAATATACTTTTCTTCCTGCCGAGTGTCTTAGAGCCATATAAATGAAAATATTTATCTCTGTATCCATAAGAAGAGCCCAAATTTTGAAAAAGGACAAATAAAAAGCTCTCACCAGTTAGTGTATCAAAACGTGCCGATGCATCAGTATAAGTCAAATATATACTCAGCAGCCATTAGGTGCATCCCGAGTATCCTGCAATATTCGCAAATGCAAAGCCATCTGTCAAGTTATTCATTAATGGGTGGGGTAAATTACAAAAGCTATCCATGAGATTTAACCTAATTACAAAAACGCTCAGTTACCCGTTTGGAGTTTTGAGTTTGGTTTACTAATACATTCTCAAAAGGTGTAATTTGTAAAACAGAAACATATTCACTTGGGATATTTATAATTTTGAAAGATAACTGGGTTTTTGTAAATAGACTAAACCTGAAGGGTAAATTTTATAATTTACGCTCATTGGTGTCCGCATCAATGTATATGTATGCACAGGTTTCAACCGACTGCGGTTTATGTCCATACATGTACTTCCGGCAGCAGTTCCTCAAGTTCAATTCTGATCTCGCTGAAGGAAGGTCGGTCACTAGGAAGTGCTCCCCAACATCTCTGCATCAGGTCTAATAACTTGGGATGTGCGTTTTCTGGGAGTTCGTCGAAGACCCTAGGACATATAAGACATTGCCAAAGAAGTGAGATGCAAATCAGGGTCATTGGCAGCTTCCGATCAGACGATTAGTAGATAACCGAATCCACAATCCTAAGTTCAGTCAATTTAAAAATTTCCTCTAATCTTGGCTAGGTGCGCACAGCTTTTATTTTACAAAGGGATAATTACAAATAAAATAAAATAAAACAGAGGTTTTTGAAATTGCAAAAACCACATTGAGGTTTGATTCCATCTAACATTTTCCCTTCATAAGTAAAACAACATATCAAAAAAAAAAAAAAAAAAAGCTCAAGTTACCCCTATATTTAAGACAAAATCAAAACCCTGAGGATCTTTTGGAAATTTTGAAACCACTCTGGTTTTTCTTGTAATTAGCCCAAACCTCAGGGGTGTTTTTGTAATTATCTCTTTTACAAAAAAGTTGATGTGATTGCTAATCACGCAGATTAACAATTTCACTCCATTCATTATGTAGAGCATCAATACACACAAAGAATAGACGATGCATTCGAAAAGTACAATCATTTATTATTGCACTTGTGCGTTACATAACATAATATAGACTAAACAGAGCTTGTCATGGAAACAAGTTTACGTACCTGTCTCACTCCCAGGGCAGCTTGTAGTGGAGTCATGGTATCGCACGGAATCTGCAACGGAAAAAGAAAACGTAAGATAAACCAAGAAGATTGTTTATGCGAGCCACTTTGAACTTTTCAGTTTTCAAGCTCTGATTATCATTTATCCAGACACAAATTTAAAGAACACCTTGGCTGTCACGAGCTCCCAAAGAACAATGGCAAAACTGAACACATCCGCTTTGTGGTCATATGGTTGATGATTTATCACCTGTTAAATCAAGGATGATAACTACTTGTCAGATAGCATCTAAACCCGGAAAAAGGGAGGCAAAAGAGAGAATTTGCGCAATGCATTATGCTAGAGATCAACTTGTTCAGATTTCAGATCAAGAGGGTCGAGACTTTAGAACCAAAACAGGAAGTGGACTTCCCATTTCCATCTATTTCAACTTGGTGCGAATTTCAGCTATGCACTTACTTTCACAACCTAACTACTCTGGAATAATCGAACAATGACAGAACCACCTAATTGAAAACAATAGGAGCCCCATATCCCATACAAATTACAGATCATTACATTTGACAAGTGAAAAGGGTTGTACCTCAGGAGCCATCCACCGATATGTTCCTGTCTCTGCGGTCATCACCCCTCCCTTATTCTGGAACCGAGCAACTCCAAATCTGCCACTTTAACAACCTTCAAACAATTTATCACACAGATCAACATTTGTACAGAAAACAAAAGGATTGTGTATAAATATAAATAAAAAGAAACTCAGAAGTTCACCTCATAAACAGTCCACTTTCTTTTAATATTCACAAGACTATCTACATGCAAATGGATTGCAGTGAGCTGGAACTAGTAGGATTAAATATAGCTTCAGGAGGGGATTTTCATCATCGGAAACTAGTTGCAAGTTATAGTTACATGTTTCTTATCCAACCAATCAACCAAGAACTAGGGTATCCATAGGAAGTCCTTAACAGATGCTTAATGTATCAACTTCCCATTAGTTCAATTGACAGGAGGAAACCTAACAAACATCAACTTTGCTTTTACGGGGTGAAAAAAGTTAAACAGATCTTACATTGAGTCCCATATGAACTCAAGGGAACCTTGTATTGGAGTGTGTCTCCTTTTTCTTATCATTTGTGGAGTTCCCAACCCCTCGTATGCAATCTAGTATTTAGTAAATCACTACATGATACTTTATACAGGCTGTATAACGACCATGTGCAGCTCAGAGACTATTTCCCTAGACCATGTTAATATAGAAATCACCAATTCTACGATATTTGTTTCCCAAAAATGAAAATTTCAGCGTATCCGACAAGAAAGATGAAGGAATTTTAGACATCATTATGCAATCTAAAAGTCCAAGCAGAAAAATCTGATTTCTTATGAACTCACTTTGCAAGTATCCATAAGCAAATTTGCAGTCTTCAAATCCCTGTGGATAACATTCTTTTGATGCAGGTACTCCATACCTTTGCAGACATCAATGGCGAACTTCAGCAACTGCGGGAGCTTCAACACAAGATGATTCTTATGCAAATAATCATATAGGCTCCCTCCGGGCATGTACTCTAGAAATGAGATCAACAGTGACATGAATAAATAATAGGGTGTAACTTGTTGAAATCCAAAACCAAGTAGAATAACCATGTGGCTTTCAGTGCAACAAGCACAGCTTTAAATACAAGAATGTCAAATAAATCTCGCATAATATATTAGGGTGAGGGATTTGAAATCAGTGTGAGTTCAAATAACAATAAAAGACATCTATTAGCAAAATTTTAGCTTCCTTGGGATTCGTATAATTTGAATAACTGCCCGAAAAAGGGAAAATAGAATTGAAAAAGATAACTAGTTAAAGCATACCACTTTGTTCTCGTGGGAAGAACAGTACCTGTTACTATGCATAAATGTGGCAACTTTGTGCAAGCACCGATGAAACGCATACAACATTTTCATGTTGTACCTGTCTGCATCCAAACAAACAAAAATGATTATGAAATGTCATTCTAGAATATACCTTGAACTGAAAATGACGAGTTTATAAGTATGTGGATTTACACAAGGGCAAAAAATTGAAGCCCTAGCGTTAAAAAATCTGTATATCTCAGACATTTTGTTCTTCCTTTTCTATTTCTTTTTTTTTTTTACTGAGGGGTGAGGAGAGAACTATGTTGACAGTTAGAAGCAACCCAAAAGAAGAACAACAAATTGAATGTTAATGACTCATAAAGAGATGCCAAAAAAGAATATGCATCAATCCATCTGATAGCAGTTTGCTGTTAAATTCCTTCCGGAGAAGCAACAAATTATGCTTAATATAGTGGTTACTTGTGCTAAATAATTTAAAACCATTTTTTACAATACAATTTGTTGATACAAATAAGGAAACTGATGCAAAAACACAACCACCAATGTCAAAAGCATTCATCTTCATTTCAGCAACTTTAAGGCATATGACAACTAGTTTTTTTTTTTTTTTCAAACAATAGCATAATATTTCATAAATAAAAAGTTACAGAAACAATTACAAATCGAAGCCTACTGGCTACAAAGCCCTCAAGCAAAAATCTTAAACTAGAGGGGAGAGATAATCCATGGGCACAACCCAAAAAGAAATCCCAAAACAACATAGGCCACAAAACAAATGGGGAAAAAACATTTCTTGCAGAAAAAACCATGTGATAAGACGTGAAGAGAGCTACAGAAAAACCCTATGCACAATAACCAATTCTGTAGAGTCCCAAGAATAATAAGGAAAAAAAAATAAAAGACATTTGGGTCATGATAGTTTTGTCTAGCAGTACAACTGAAGTAGGAGTAAGGCATCGGTCCAAAGCTTGCCTGCCAAGTGAAGCTACCAATGTCATTAGCACTTTTCTAATGTTTTTTTACCAATTTCAGTTCCACAATCAAACATAAATTGATATCCAGATCCATCTTTGCCCCTTTAGGATAAGATATGAAACCATCACTAGATAGTTTAGCAAGTAGATATTCTTAAAATGATAGGGTGTGTCCACCCTCTTGGGTTTTTCCTACCCTGGAATGCTAAATTCTCCGTTAAGCTCTGTCTTTCCAAACTACTTTAAAAATTACCTGAAGGTGAAATTTAGGAAAGAAAACACTCTTTTTCATAAAAATCAACTTGGCTATATTTGTTAGATAATTCGTCAAATAACATTACCTTCTAAACTATTTAACAATTTGTGACAAAATGTCACTTACTATTCAACAAATCAGCAATCAATTGATGCTTAAACGTAAAATTTAACAAGCTGCAAATCATAATTACCTTAAAATAGCAACCTCTTGTGCAAACTCAACCTCCAGAGAGTTATTTAAGTGCTCAGACCTAAGGACCTTAATAGCAACATTCTGACCAAGATATACTCCGCGATACCTTGTCATTTGGAAACACTTGAAATGTAAGCACAATTGCAATATGTGGCAAAGTAAATCAACAAATTCGATCGCAGTAAACTCACAGATCTCCACAAGATCCAGCAGCGATTTTTTCCCCATCTTCAATAATCTCCAGTCAATTTCCCATTCTTCCTGTGTTGTTTGTGCAGCAATAGTTTTTTCCACGATTGACTGAGAGCGAGAAGAACCAGACCATGATCCCTAAATAATGCAAAGCAGAGAACTTGTAATGCAACATTGATCTTCCTCTGTTGATAATGGGTGACTCTAAAAAGAACAAAATAGAGAATTTGACAAACCACATATGCCTAAGAAAACAAGACGAGAGGAAAACATAAACAGTAGGTCAAACATGTCAGGGGTAGCCCTGCATCACATCAAAAGGAGGGATAAATGACATCTGAAAATTATTATAGCTAAAGGTTGTGAACAAACTCAAACAGCTATTGGCCACTGCGAACTGTTAAGCTAAACTACTTATGATATACTGGTACAGTGGTACTCATCTAACGCCAACCATATGGATCCTCCTTTTACATCCACAAGATCAAGGGACTAATTCAGATGAACAAGTCCTTATAATTACCTTATTCCAAGAGGTTCTAGGTTGATCCCCCTCATCCCCCAATTACCATCAATTATATCTAGTTTTAACTTGCACCTGGTCATGCCTAGCCGTCCACATCAAAAATTGTTTCGAGATTTTTAATAGTAGACTCTACTCTGGCGAACATATATAAGCTATCTCACATGAAATAGATTTGTAAATTAAACATATTTACTAACAGCTTCATGCGTAAAAACTTTCAGCAGAGAAAAATTTATCACCAGTTTCAAATAAAAGGGAGGGCAGAGACAAAATTTCTCTCATGCCATGTTATCTAAGTAATGTGTTATAGACAGCCGCATGTTTGGTCAGTTTTGACATGAAACTATCTTGTGGTTCTCCATGTAAACCACAAATTACCTATGGAAAAAAATGCTGGAATAAATGAGAGTAGTAATATAAGTGGCATATATATTATATATTATATATTATAAATTTAATCATCAACATCAATCGCACACCTTATCCCATTATGTGGGGTCGGTGGTGTGAAGTTTATAGTGTCAAATAATTGTCTAAAATTAGTTAACACCACAAATTCACACAAAAAGCAAAGTGGCAAAGTTTTACGATGGATGCCCTCCTAACGCAACCTTCTTACGAAGGAGAAATGAAGTAAAATTCCAAAACCATTATCATCATTGGTTTTTCCACTTTCGTGGAAAATACGATGAGACGGCGATGAGCTGAGATAGTTGCTCTAGTCATGTCTCATTACATGTCTTAAAGGAAAATATAATATATGTGGTGTGAGGGATTAAATTCTGGACAATAAGTGATTAAAGGAAAAATATAATATATGTGGTGCGCATGCCAATGTCTTAATGGTATGACAGATTAAGGACTTTTTCCAATAAATAACGTTGAGTTGAATAATTAACTGGCCTTATAAAGGCACTGCAACCTCAAAGCTGCATTGCTTTTATATCAATTTGCTTGCCACATGAAAAAGGAAATGTCATAACAAAATCCAGATGTCACAGTATAAATGTCTCGATAATAGAATATGTGACGGTATCAATGTCTCGATAATAGAATATATCTTTGATCTTTGTTGCCAATTTTGTTAAACTAGTATAAAGACATGTTTAGTTTCTCTTTTAGAAATTGCCAGTGCCACATAAAAGTATCTAAACTTATGTTTACAAAGGACATAATATGGATCCAAAAACACAGTACATGAGGTTTGCATATCTCCAATCAAAGGAAACAGATTTCCTTGTCAAGGAAAGGACAAAATAGAAAAATACAGTTACAATCACCATGACATACTTATTTAAACTGAGTGATGATGTCTGCTGTATGACAAACAGCAATTTCTTCAAGTTACAGGTATCTAAAATATTTTAGGTACAAGTTTTCCATTAATTCGTACATTTGGGTGAGGGAAACAAAGGATGAGAACAGACATGCGAGGCAACAAATCTGAAGGTTAATTTCTCAGAAAACTTAATTTTCTCAATTTTTTCAATTCAACACGTGTTCCTTAAGTAGGCTATTGGGAACTATCAACACACAACTCACATGCATCAGAATGAGTTTTACCATTGGCTAACAGGAAAACTAAATCACTGTCCACAAGAAATATAAGATACGACTCAAAAGTCTATTGAACATGAACTCCTCTTAGATGTGCTATTGTTATACTTGCTCCATCCAATACTTCTTCAAGAAAATACAATACCTAGTACAATTAGGGGCATAAAAGAATAGAATGGTCAACAGTGAGCAGGTGTTGTATCAATAGAAGCCCATTGAGCTCAGTTCACTATGCCAAGCTTTAACCTATCCTAGCATTTTGTCAGAAAGCCATAAGGTGTGAATTGTGTAGAACAACAAGCTAACAGAGTCTTGAACTCACTCGAGATCGGATTATAGGAAACCAAACAAAACAAACTAAATTTTAAACTAGTTAAAGCATTTAAACCTAACTTCACAACTAAATTTTTGGCTAGACTCAAATGGAATATACTGCCAGATATAACTCTAATCAGAATTACTTTTCCATTTTGATCATCCATATAAAAGTGTGGCAACTTAAAATCAGGTATTTTAATAGGCTATTTTCAATGAAACAGCACATGTTTAAAATTGACGTCCGATATTTCACCCCATGAACATAATTACATAATTATTAGCCAAAAATAAAGTAACCATAACATTGAATTAGATGAACCATCAAACTTATAAGGAACGCGAGAGATAGAGCATAGTAGAGGTGAAGAACGCAATAAACATAGTCCACATAATTACCTCGCCTGAAGAATTGCTTTTCTCATCATTTCATATAATCCTTCGTATCCTAGCCACGATATTGCAAAGTCAGCAGCATTCCAAAAGGCAAAGCTCCCCACCATAAAATTAACATAATCTTAATACCCCTTATGAATACATGCAGTCCTGTGAATTATAACGTCTATGTGCCAAACGTTGAAAATGAGCAAATTAATGTGCGGCCCTCTTACGAGAAAAAATAAAAAATATATATATGAACACTATGTATTGTTTGCCACTCAAAGGACAGGCACACAAAATACAACTCTTCAATAGAGTAACGGTGTACATTTTATTCTCATTTTGATGATGTATTATTCAAATGCTTACTAGAATCTTATATGGATCATATGATTAAATCTTAATTATGCACGGAGGGATAACTGATACTTCCAGCGAATACATAGATTATGATGATAATAAGAACAATAAAAAATATTATAATTAATAGTATAGGAAGTTATTGTTCTGGGAAAAGTAGATTTCTAATTTTTCATGGTTTTTAAACTGGTGTATCTACTATAGATCAGGGAAGGGAGGAGCCAGTTTAATTAGTGAAACCCAACTCTAAAAACGTTATCGGTATCTTAATTCTTAAGTTGCTAATTGCGACATATTACATATAACAACTGGTTGTGCAAGTTTGATTGTAGGCTGAAAAGTTGTGGGTCAACCTGACTCGAAGGAGACACACCAATGTGATGTCTAATTAACAATCAGATATGATGAAATTCAACCATGTCACAAATTGGGTAACTTAAAACCCATTAGGATTCGGTTGAATACTTTCATGTTATACGCTGCATGAACTTTACTCAAACCAATCCATGGGATCTGAATACTGCTCATGTTCCAGTTGTAATGCAAAATGCTAGATAGGCCAAACTTGTTAGGCAGAATACAGAGCATATGGTCACAAATTTGATAGGCCAAACTGGAATACCTCAGTGTGCCATCCATCAACAACAAATACATCTAAAGAGTAGCCATCAATTGTAGAGAACACATGAGCTTCACGAATGTTAAGTCCTATGTCAGATAGCAAGGCAGAAACCTGCAAAAGAGAAAAGGCAGTTAAAATTTTCTGAGTAGGGACAAAAATAATTTGAATGATCAGTTTCTAAATTCACAACAAATGTTGTTAAATTCGGGGGGGCTTGGTATGGCCCACACCATGAAGTGTATCCAATATGAGGGGAGAGCCCAAACCCACCAAGTGAGGTTCCATCCAAAAACCAATTGGTGATATGAGGAGTAGCTCAGTTGGCTTGTAAACAAGACTCTCTTCCCCTAACTAATCAATGTGGGACTACTCACAAGTGACATATTTCGACAAAATATATCCGAGCGGAGTGGGAGGTATCGAAGAAGAAAAACAGAGAGAAAATAAGAAAAGAAAAGGAAAGGAAAGGAAAAGAATCAAAATCAGAAGAGTAACGGATGCTCCAGTAACAGGAAGAATGAAACCAGCTTTATAGAAATTTTTGGCATGAAAATATGCAGTGCAGATAATGATGATCGCCAGCACAATGAGAAAACAAGAAAATGCATCCCATAGCATTGTCTACCTCCACAACACTGACCAAGACAGAGAATTACCAGAGTACTTTAAATTGTAAGGACCTCAAATCTACTACACAAAAGCAGAAATACACATCTTATTTCACCTGACTAAGTAGCTTCGGCTTGTCAACAGTCGAAAATATCACTTCATGAACTGGTGTGTGTAAAGCTTCCTGCCTGCAATATACTTCTAGATATTAAACTTACATTTGAATACGTACCTAAAGAATCTATCCTATAAAATGACCATATTTATAATCCTACTCAAAGTTATCAGGATTTTAAAAAAAAAAAAAAAGGCCAAAACAAAAACAAAATAGTCAGTAAGATTACATGAAAGTTTACAGAGTAAGTCTTGATTTGGATTTTCAAGTCATGATTCTGGGGTCAACGCCTAGTTCTAGCAAACGAAAAAGTTGAGCTCTCTACATTCTAACCTACGGTTTCCAATCTAGAACAATTTAGTTTCCATCACTTTTATGTGCAGGCTCTATCACACACTTAAATGGATTTCCACTGATTCTCTTGTAGCAAGACAAGAAATAAAAGTCAGAGAGAACCTAAAAGGGTGGAGAAGTTTTTATTTAGTTCTTATTAGTTCCCAAATAACAAATGCATGCTTCATCTTTACAAGGTTAAAAGTAAAACAATAAGAAAGTCATGACAGAAATTACCTTCCGTAAAATCTTCTACAGAAGTCCCCCTGTTTACGTCATTAGAATTCTTCCTAACATCCAAATTTAGATCCTCAAGCTTAGAACAAGTCTCAAAGTCACCCCCACAATTCCTGTTTCCAATCACAGCCAGATAGTAAAAAGACTAAGAGCCACATGCACACACACACACACACACCCGAGACATTTTGCCTTTTCAAGCACAAGAATCTTATCTTAGGATGTGAGAATCCTTGAATCACTTTCTTAAATATCGAATTAGTATCATAAGTACCTGTCATTTAAAGATTGGACACCATTATTGCCACTATCATGTGGGAATGAGACAGGAGGAACACTTGCTGGTTCGCCGTCAAAATCATCACCTTTATTGCAAACATTCTGAGCAAAGATGCACAATGAAAATCAAAGGAACGGGCATGAGGTATATTACTATATTTAGATGAAATGAGTCGCAAATGAATAACTAAATTGGGCAAATAAAATACATCAAATTCAAGGAGATGAATCAATAGTCTCCTGAAGGACAAACATTAATGCAGTAAAAGCGCAATAGAGCAACAGAGTAAATTAACATATTAGGATATTGAGTAGTAAACCAGAGAAAAGGCAGATAGAAATAAAAGTGTGAGTATCTCCCCTTGCAAGCAAAGATGGAAAGTTTCAAACTTATCTGAAAAAGGTTTACCAGTAGTTAAGACACTTAGACATCAACACTCAAGATGATCAAGATGTATTTATTTTCTCACGAATTTGCTAATGAATACCGTTGGCAAAATTATTCTGCAATACTAACTCTCTATGGAATTCGTCCATACCAATTTCTTATTAATTATTTAATTACAAATATTACTAGATAAATTTTCCATCATTTTCATGCTTGGTTTGGAAATTAAGCTTGAAAAAGTATCCTCATGCAAGTATATTTTGAAATTTTCATACAGTGATAGACCTTGATATATCAACACTACGTTGTGCTTTTATCAAAACAATGATAGTTACTGTGTACACGCACTAATTCACAGTTGCTCCATTCTCACCATTCCCATATTAGCTTTTTGTCCTTCCACTCACCAAAAGTTCATGAAATCTTTTGTCAGTAAAAACATGCCTTCTGTATTCTTGTCTCCTTCCCACTATACGCTAATAATATCAAACCACGTAAACATAACAGGATTAAATTTATGCTCCCAAGGCTTCAATGATAGCAAATGATGCTAGTTTCACTCAATTGTGGGTCATCTTTGTCCTGTTAAAACCAAGGACCACCCCAAGGATGAGGTTTTGAATTGAGTACCAAAGGACAATAATGGTACCTCTAGAAAACGGATGTGGAAAACAGGTTGATTATCAGGATCCTTTGCACTAGCAAGAAGCTTTTGATGCAACAATACATCTTCCACTCTATCCATATTGATATCCAGCCCATAACTGAAAAACAAAATAACACCAAAATCAGTCAGTTGAAGCACCAGAATGCCAGGAAAAATGATTGAGAAAACATTTAAGAAAATATATTACACAATTGACATGATCAAATATCTCAGAGCATTATAAACCCCAAAAATTTCCACCTTATGGATAAATTCCAATAACTGAATATCAGAGCATTATTTTTAGAAGAATAAACATAAAACTTTAAGGAATATAATCAATATATCAGTAATAATTTACTCAAAATACCAAACATTTTCTTATAGACCTGAATTTCCTAGGTGTCTTCCAGTGTAAAACATCAAAATCCTATATTAACGGTCAAGCACAAATTCAGAGCATGTGATTTTAGAAGAATTTCACATGCATATACTTGCATACAGGGATATACTAAAGCACAATACATACATTTATGAATAACTTAAACAAGTTTCTTATATACACACACAAAAAAAAAAAGGAAATAGATGATCTTTTTCCAGGAATGCTATTATATGCACTACATTGACAAACATGTACACACAAATGCAAAGCGCAAAAAGAAAAGATTGATGTTGTCAAAAGGAAAAAGTTTAATTCAGAAACTATACATAGCCATTTTTCTTATTCGGAAAATTTCCACACAATTAATTAACAAACATACGCAAATAAAGAGGGGAAAAGAAGTAAAACCAAATTGAACAATTCGACATACACACGTTATTTACAGTTTCACACACACACACAAACCTTAGAGGCAGACGATTAAAGTGAGTCTCCAACTGCTCCCGAAAATCAGGATTACTAATCGCCTCTTCATTTCTATTCTCTATTAACCGATTATAAACATCATTCCTGATCACATCGTTTCTCCACCACTTCCGCCGCCTCCAAAGCTGCCGTAGCTCCGCGGCGGCGACGAGCTTTCTCCCACCTCCTCCGCGAAATCCATATATTATACAACAGTAAGTATATATATACTATATATACAACACAAAAAATATTATTACGTGTTTTAAAAAAAAAAAGATTAGGCGAGTTCCATCGGAACGGTATCTTTTATCCAACGGTTACTAGATTCTAAAAAGCAAAGGAGGGGCTGGTTAGGTATATTGGTGATAAGAGAAGGGCAAATTGGTCCGCCATTACTGTAGCAAGCACCAGTGCTGTAACAAGAGATAATTTTGGTTTGAAGAATGTTCAGTTTTGGTTTTTCAGATAAAGACTACTGCTGGTTTATAGACTTGACTTACAATATGTGTGTGTGAGAGAGAGAGAGAGAGTGAGAGAGAGAGAGAGTACAGTAGTGTGTGTTGTGTGTGTGAGAGAGAAGGAGGTGGGACTTGGGAGGAAAAAGTAGAATGGGAGTGGATAGGCTTCTGGATATGTAATAAATATAAAATATAGGGGTTTGTTAGATAAATCTAAAAAAGAAGAATTTGAGTGAAATTACGGGCAGAGGCAAGGGATCTTGTACGAATTACGGGATGCAGGTCTTCAAATGCGCGTTTGGTTGCGTTTTAATAAAGATATGAGGTACTTTGTTTAATCATTAGTGAGTATACTGAGTAACCGAAGTCTGTGAAGATTTGTTTGACTTGACTTGCATACCATTTAAGACGGGTGGTCGCTTTAACCACCGATTCTGCAGAAATGTAGTTCAATCCGTCGAGCACCACCTTGTCAAGGCGGAAGCTGCGGGTTCAAGCTCGGTTAGTCCCGACGGATTCAATAAATACATCAATTCATCTCTCCATTTTTCGTGAAAGGGGAACAGGGGAGCATAATTTCATTCCCAACGGGAATCCTTGTTTTCCTTTCGCATTTCTCATCAAAGAAATAGGGAGAATTTTCATTACTTCAACTAGTACCAATTGATGGGAGAGAGGCATATAAATCGAAACTATTGTCTCATGATGTTGCTTCCAAAACGGAACTCAATTTCTCCACGTTTGCATATTCTAGTTTAACAGAAGGCGCTTTTTGTTTTCTGGTAGTTTTTTTTTTCTAAACAAAATCGTCAATTTCAATTGCAAAAATAAAAGAAAAGAAAAAAAAAGACTTAGACTTAATATTCATAATTGATATGGAAATTATCATCCTTGCCTCGCCTGGGTTGAAATTACCGTCCTAACCTCACAACGCTGAAAATTACTAAAATGCCCCCAGGATCTGCGTCTTTTTATATGGGCCCCCCCCCGCGAGCTCTCTCCGCCCCGATGGAGCGCCACGTGTACGATCATTCGCATTTCACGGTGTACAGTACTATAAATACGGCACGAAAATCTAGGTAAAATGTAACTTTTCATTATTCTAAATTATCTCGCTCTTTAGCTTTCTAAGTAACTCAACTACCCGATTTCGACTTAAGCCGGAGGAGGTCTTAGATGGGGTCACCCCGACTAGCCTAACTTGTACTATGTTTCAAGTACCTCGAACAAAGTACTCACCTCGCTTTTCGAAATCCTCGGGTGGTTACCTCATACAAAAACCTCACCTCGCTTTGTGGAGCTCTATGTTAGGTATGTTGACGTCAAATTTGGTCAACAAGAATTAAATATAAAAATAGTGAATATAATAAATGGATGTAAAGTGCCTTTTTTATTAAATGGCCAAGTGAAGTGTTTTGGCTTTAGAGAGCTTTTTTATCTACGGGTCTCCTTCCTCCTCCTTTCTTTCTCATACTATTTATACTTATTACATTCCTAGCAATCATTACATTTATGCTATTAGTGGGACACTTGTCTCCTCATTTGTGCATGAGTTGATTAATGGGACACTTGTCTCATTGAGAGGACACTCTTGTCTTCTCCTTGTTGTGCATGAGTTGATTAATGAGACACTTGTCTCATTGAGTGGGACAATTGTCTTCTCCTTGTTGTGCATGAGTTGATTAATGTGACACTTGTCTCATCGAGTGGGATACTTGTCTCATCCTCGTTGTTTGTGCATGAGTTGATGAGTGGTCTTTTGATAGGCATTTTTCGGTCCGGGCTCTGGTCGGCTCTGGTCTCTCGGAGCTCTGGTTGGCTCTCTTGGTTTCGGAGCTCAGTCGCTCTCGGTCTCCGGAGCTCAGTCGGCTCTTTCCGGTCTCCGGAGCTCGGGTCGGCTCTTGGTCTCCGGAGCTCGGTCGGCTCTTTTGGTCTCCGGAGCTCAGTCGGCTCTCGGTCTCCGGAGCTCAGTCGGCTCTTCGGTCTCCGGAGCTGCAGTCGGCTCTTCCGGTCTCCCGGAGCTCGGGTCGCTCTTTTGGTCTCCCGGAGCTGCGTCGGCTCTCCGGTCTCCGGAGCTCGGAGTCGGCTCTGCGGTCTCCCGAGCTCGTCGCTCTTTCGGTCTCCGGAGCTCGAGTCGGCTCTCCGGTCTCCGGAGCTCGTCGGCTCTCGGTCTCAGGCGTGTACATGAAAAAATTGTCCCGCTTTACTTGGATATCATCAGTGCCCCCCCAAGTTCTAGGCCGAGGAAGAGATATCTTTGAGTTGATCGAACTTGAAGAGTTGAGTGCATGAATGCCCTTTTTAGGCGAGTGTGTTTAGTGTTAGGCCAAGCTAGGCCGAGATGAGATGAGCTCGGGCTTGGCAGTGAGGTGAGTGAGTGAGTTCGAGCTCGAGATGAGCCGAGATGAGATGAGATGATGAAATGTGATGAGATGAGATGTAATGAGATGAAATGAGATGCGATGAGATGGGATGAAATGAGATGAAATGAGATGGGATGAAATGAAATGAGATGAAATGAGATGGGATGAAGTGAAATGAGATGAGATGAAATGAGATGCGATGAGATGAGATGAAATGCATTGAGATGAACTCGGGCTAGGCCGAGATGCGCTCGATGCTAGTCGAGGCGAATGGTACGACGCTTGGAACTTGGCCGAGGCGAATTTGAACGGTGGTCGGAACTTGGCCGAGGCGAATTTGAACGACGCTCGATGCTAAGTCGAGGCGATAATGAGATGAGATGAGCTCAATGGCACTCCTCATTATGTGATGGTCCCCGGGCTATGGATTGACAGAAAATTGCGCGTTTGCGAGTTGAATTGGCCCGCAAAACACCGATAGATCGTTTGGACGATAATTTTGGGAAGCATTCGCAAGACTTCCTTACAAATCATAGGGGCCCAAACCATGTTGCTTTCAATTGAACTGAGAAACTATACATATTTCCAAAATCATAAAAGAATCAATCAAGCCTCCGATTGTGCTGCCGTGTAAAAAAGATATTTCTTTTTCCCTCTCTCTCTCTATCTCTTTTTTTTTATAAGGTAGGAGCCCTCCTTCTAGCGCCAATTTGTTGACGTCAAATTTGGTCAACAAGGAATTAAATATAAAAATAGTGAATATAATAAATGGATGTAAAATGCCTTTTTTATTAAATGGCCAAGGTGAAGTGTTTTGCCTTTACAGAGCTTTTTTATTTATGTGTCTCCTTCCTCCTCCTTTCTTTCTTCAATACTATTTATACTTATTACATTTGATAGCCTAGCAATCATTACATTTATGCTATTAGTGGGACACTTGTCTCCTCCTTGTTGTGCATGAGTTGATTAATGGGACATTTGTCTTCTCCTTGTTGTGCATGAGTTGATTAATGTGACACTTGTCTCCTCCCTGTTGTTTGTGCATGAGTTGATGAGCTGGTCTTTTGATAGGCATTTTCTGGTCTCCGGGCTATGGTCGGCATTTCAGGTCTCTCGGGCTCTGGTCGGCTCTTCTAGTCTCCGGAGCTCGCAGTCGGCTCTCGGTCTCGAGCTCAGTCGGCTCTTACGGTCTCCGGAGCTGCAGTCGGCTCTCGGTCTCCGGAGCTCGTCGGCTCTCTTGGTTTCGGGAGCTGCAGTCGGCTCTCGGTCTCCGGAGCTCGTCGCCTCTTCTCTCCGGGTCTCCGGAGCTCTGGCAGTGGCTCTCTGGTCTCGGCGTGTACATGAAAAAAAAATTGTCTCGCTTTACTTGGGTATCATCAAGGTACATCCGATTTACCTTCCTAAATCAATAATAATATTAAGTTGCATATGTATACTATTAGGGTATAAAGGAATCAAAGTCCACGTATTTTACTCACAACATTTGGTTTATGATGTGTTTCATGTGTTGCGAATATAAGATATCATAAGGATTTAACATCTCTTCTTCTAGCATGATTTTACACGAAAAAATAACAAAAATCGGCTTAACCTTAAAATCGGCGATTGTAACCGACGATATATCCACTGGCAGTTAAAACCGCCGGTTCCACGGTTTTTGACACCGAGGAACCGTAACTGGAATTGTCCTACACAATGAAGCCGAGTGTAAACCTTAAGGGTGTGTAATTATTAAAATTAGTTGGATTTTTTTTTTTAATTAGGCCAAAACTCAGGGATAGTTTTTGTAATTATTCCTTCAATTAATTATAGTGAGCCTGCACTTTAATTTACACCAATCAGTCAAAGATTTAAGGATTATAGAAAGACAGAGGGCCTTGGCCCTGGAAAGGGCTTTCGCAATGTGAATCAAGGCTTTCTTTCGATGAACATTAGGGGAGTGGTTGGGGGTGCAAAACTTTTATTAAATTTATGTAGGAACCCTCAATATTTCCTATTCTTAAATTTAGTTCAATGAGACAAAGAAATTTATAAGGGACTAAAATAATGAGATTTTAATTTCCTAGGCATCATAAGTTCCCATGCGATATCAGCCGAAGAACAAATAGCACTTAGTTTATTAGGGTGGCTTGAATTTATCAACTATTTTAATAAAGTGTTTTTTTTTTTTTTTTTTGAGAAATATTTTAATAAAGTGTTACCAACCGGATAGACTTCAATTGAATTCCGCTATCGTAAAAATGAGTTGGTGATGTTCATAAAGTGTATCGACTATCGAGGTACTTAATTATAGGTAGTTCGGTTTGGTTCATATTTTTCAGTATTTTTATAAGTTAAAAATATTTTCATTTACGTAGCAAAAATAAAAGAATACAAATATATTTAGATTAATTAGATGTCTCTGTAGATTATATAGGTCTAGAAATTAAATTATACATACATTTATCTTATCATATTAGCGTTTGAAGTTCGTTACCTACGCTTTTGAAAGCGGTATGTGTAGTATTGTTAAATTTGTCGTCACGAAAATATTTGTCACACAAGATCTATGCGTAGGTAAAACCCATTTCTTTTATCAAATGTATCATGATGTAGTAACTGATAACGCTATTTTCTGTTATAATTACTGAAGATTTATCATATTAAGCGTCTTTAAAGTAATGACACTAATATATAATATTTAATAAAAGTATAATTAAATTGATTAAAATACTAACGTTTTCTAATAAGTGTCACTAATTTTTTTGTAATTTACATATGCTTTTCAAAAAAACATAATTAAGATAGACCCTTCTTTTAAGCCTCTTGCTACAGTTAAGATCCTCTTCAGCTAATTTGTCCAACCAAGGATAGTTTCATGTAGACTGTAGTGCATATAATATATTTCATAGTAAGGGCCTATAGATTTGTCAATAGCTCCATCCATCAAATTCTGAATTTTGTAGATCTTGAGGGTGCATTTCATGCTTGGATCAACACACACTAATAATATGGGTGTGTATGTATATGTTGGTCAATGGTATTGTAGCACCCACTTGGGTAATAGACCGGTTTTGAAATTTTGATCAAAACATCAGCTACAATATTTTAGGATACCCGAGTCTACCATTAAATTTAACTTACTTTAAGATTTTAATTTAACTAATCTTCATGAGAATTATATTCCTCTGATCAAGATATTTATTTGGTAACTTTGGAAAATGCCTAAATTACATAGTTACAAACCAAAAAGACATATGGATTTAAATCTATATTTTTTTCTGGTATTTTAGATACTACATTCGATGAACATTACATTCAATGAATAATGAATAAGTGGGATGTATTTCACGCACGAGCAAGTCTCTTGTGAGATGGTTTTACGGATCTAAATCGAGAGACGGACTCTCCTAAAGTTCGTTCCGTCTTGAAAACATGAACCATGAAAATAAATTTAAAAATAATAATGAACCATGAAAAAAACAAAAATAAACCCTAAAAACATGAACCATGAAGAATAAACCCGAAAAATAAAAATAAACCCAAAAATAAAAAATAAACCCTAAAAAAAAACTAAAAATCCTAAAAACCCAAATCAATTAAAAATAAACCCAAGAAACAAAATAAACCCTAAAAAAACAAATATAAACCCTAAGAAAAATAAAATCTGAAAAAAAAAACTTTAAAATTTTGTGTAAGGGCTCCGTCTCACGGATCTAAATCCGTGAGACCGTCTCACGCAAGTTTTTGCCTTTCCGCACTTAGTAGAAAATGCATCAAGTGTAATATGAACATTCCCAAATTTTCTTTTGTCAAGTCTACAGTTTACCACATTTAGAAACTTTCCCAATATGTCTATTTTTATATAATGTCTGTTCGCAAATTTTTTACATGATCGATCAATATGCATATATCGACCAAAACCCAAAACCCCTAAAACATCGAAATGATTCTAGCATACTTTGGCATGTTTTGTGTTGAGATGAGATAAGCTGTTTAGGTTGTCCTTGGAATCAGCGGATTATGGTGTGTTGATTTGATGAATAAATATGTACTTCGATTCGAATCGCTCGCCACAAGTCTAGATACTTAATTCGAGGGACATGTAAGAAAACGAACGTTAGACTAGTCGGGTGGACCCCCAGTTAAAACCCTCCGATGCTAAAATTAAATAAAGGTTGTTATAAGGTCGTTAGGAACTAAAGAGCGGGGTAAGCAATAATAAATGAGATACATGTAGCGAGAAAAATTATGTTGTATTTATTATAACTTTGATTCAAGAGTTTAACGACCTAGCTCCACATGTCGAGACGCAGGTCCACCTAAAGACATCGTAGTGCAGATCAACGATGTTAGGTCGCGATCCATGACTTTGGGCCGGGCCGGGTCGTGACCCGAATATGAAGCTCGCGGATCTTTGTGTATTTTATCCTTTTAGCTTATTCACGAGGGTATAAGGGTAATTTTGACTTCATCTATATCAGGTGTGAAGTATTGTGATGGGTTTTAACGACAAAATTATGGCCTCAACTTAGACAAAGAAAACAGTAAATTCTGGATTAGAACGAGGAGGTCAATTGATTATTTTTAACGATGGATGATGATATTTGAATTTGTTGCTATATATGCGTTAGGAATACTAAAACATTTTTTAATCACGTTTTTCAAAATTAGAGCAGTGCTGGCTGTATATCATCATTTGAATATATATTTGACCTTTTTTCACCATCTTTAACTTTAGTAAAATTAATTATTGCACTTAAATAAATTTAATTTATAAATTTGGATCTTTCAGTTTTAATTGGAATGAAAAACAAAATGATAAACTGTTAGCTTGTAGTCCTTTGTAAAAGTATTGATCGAGGTTTAAGCGATAACTTTCGATTTATTTGATATTTATCTCTCTCTCAACTTATTAAAAAGAAAAACAAAGTGATAAATATAAACCAATAATGAGTTAATCCGGTACATACATGGAGTGAGTAAGCAATGATATGTGTGATGTCTGTGTTTTTGTACTTTTCACCGTTGTTTTAAACATTTGGTAAAAAGATATAGTTGTTAAAGTTGGTAGAATGGCACCTACTCTTTATTTTCAATCACCTACAAGGCTACAATTAGTGCTTTTGGATAAGTTTTAGCTGTTTCGTTTTTAGCCAAATTTTTGACTATGTTCACACCACCGAAACATGAAACAAGAAAAACTTAAATTGGACACTAATCTTGAGGTTGAGTTATTTGTAGAAGATTTGAGGAATTAGTTAGTATTTCGAGATATATATATTAATTATATTGTTCACCGAACTTTGAAAATACATATTCTAACTTGTGTAACTATATAATTCGTTGCCGCACTTTATCCCCGAACCAACTAAAAGTTGACATATGTCAACTCATGATAAATTCAAATCACCTATCATGAGATTAAGTGCAAAATGTTCAAAGTTAAGCGGGCAAAAAAATTTCCAATTTTTAGTAGGCAAAGTGCAAAACCCACATTTGTTTGATGGGCAAAATATAATTATCCCTATTTTTCAATGTGATCAAATAAATTTAATAGAAATCTATATAACTAGGTTGAAAATTGAAGTGTCAAAGGCTAAAATTTAATTGAGGAAATTTTAAGTTGCCCCTCAAATTATCGAGTTTTTCTACTTTATCTATTTAACTTTGAATTATATGAACTTTGCGAATTGTTGCACTTAAGCTATATAAACTTTATTCCATATTTTTTTATTTTCCAGCCAATATTTAGGTCTTTTAATTTTTTGTTGAGCGAAATCGAGCATCAACCGAATTCAAGATTTGTTTCTGTGTCTGCTGTTGGGATACAATAAAAATCAGAGGGATACTGCGGGGAATAATTTGAACTAACAATCGTCTATTACAAACAAAGCGAAAAGAAAGTAGTAAAGTAAGTCGAGGCGAGCAAACTCTTTCTTTAAGACTCTTGTTGCCCCGTCACGATGCTCACGGTTGCAGGCAACGAGTCTCCCAAGATACAACGACTTTGGTAAAGGATAGGAGCACCACAAATCCTTCTACCCGGCGAACTGAGATAAGTGAGGCTCGAGGTGACGCCACACTTCTACGTAACACTTCTGGTGTAATGCAGATTTTGAGTGACAGACTTATGAAATTGAATGCACGAATTTTCTCTGTGTTTGTGATGAATGATGCACGAAAACCACTGAAATGGGGGCTCCAATATATAGGGAATCCTCCAAAGGAAAGCCCCAATGATTTTGGGCACAATCAAGTCCATCAATTCTCAATCAAATCCTTCCTATTTTAGATTGATTTTTGCCAAGTCAAACCTTCCAATTGTGGCCTAAGTCGGTTTAGGAATGATTTGATGCAATCAATCTTGTTACCATAAATTGGTGATTTGAGTCAAAGTTGCCTATTTAACGGATAAAATCAAGCAACTTACCAAACACTGGATTTGATCAATCTTCCAACATTCCACATATGTTGGATATATTTCCCACAAATATATCTTTCCAAGTGTACCATTTGTGCATCGATTTCTCACTCACCCCTAAATGGTTTTGTGAAAATAATTGCACCACTCGTTTCCAAAATTAACGAGTTCCCACACTTAGAATTTCGGCTTAACAAAACCGATTTTTCCAACAATCCCCCACATGAGTGGAAACGATGCATGAATGCATGCAGACTCAGTCACTCAGCCCCTGGAAACATTGTTGCATCAGGATAGGTAGCTTGTGGTTGTTTGATAAATGGTTTTATCATGATTTTGATGATTTTGTTTTATACCAAAACAATGTTCTTTAAAGGTTGTCCAAATACTCCTAAATGATTTTAAATGGTTTTAATATTTTCTGGAGTATTTCTTCTAGTTCATTTTCGACAATATTGGACAACACACTTAATGATTTTGTGTCAATGGGTTTTTACATTGAAACTATGTTTCTAAATGTTGTCCTAATACTCCCGATCGGTCTAAAATATTTTTACTATTTTTCGGAGTATTTCTTGAAGTTTATATCAGACAACACTTTTGATGATTTTGTGTTAATGAGTTATTTCATCAAAACTATATTTCTAATGTTGTCCAAAATACTCCCGATCGATTTAAAATATTTTTACAAATTTTTCGGAGTATTTCTTGAGGTTTATTTTCGACAAAAAATCGGACAACATTTCATTATGGAGGTCGACTGGTCGACCAAAGAGGCGACCAGTACACGGGAATGCATTTCACGAAACAGAACTTCTTTGAAACCTTAAAATGGTCAGGGTGACCGGTCCCTATAGGGCGACGTGGCCGCACACTGTGCAGCACTGGCCGACCCCCCTCGGACCGGCCCCCCTAGTGAAATCTTGCTGCGATTCTTTCAAACTCTTATTTGTGCACGACCGGTCGCCCACAAGTTTGACAAATGACAAAAATTCTACCCGTTGTGCGGATGACAACTTTCCCTTAAATTATGTGATTGATTTTCTAGCAGCTATATTCTTCATTTGTCTTGCAATTTTTTACAGATTTCAATCTCCTAGGAGGAGCCTATCATGTACAAGACATCTTCTATAAATAGATGAAGAATTGAAGCAACACAACAAGAGAGAACAATACAACACAACAAGAAATACTCAAGCAAACACTTGGTCTTATATTGTCATTATTCTTGTTGTAATTTGTCTAGCTTATCACTTTCACATTCTTGAGGTCTAGGCTATTCTTGATTACACTTGCACTCAATTGTATAATTCATTATCGAGTTGTAATCTTGAATTTTTGGGTAATCATTCAACACAATATATCCTTGTGAGTGTTCTTGTGGTAAGAACACACTTAGGTGATCTAGGTGTTAGGTGTAAGAAGATTGTGGTAATCTTCTTGTCGAGGTGTTGAAGAATTTGGTATTCTTCAAGGTTGAAGATTGTGGTGATCTTCACAAGGTGCCATTGGAGATTGTGGTAATCTTCAAGAGAGATTGTGGTAATCTCAAAGGTGGTGTTGAAGAAGAGTGTGGTGCTCTTCAAGGTGTTGTTGTAAGTTGAATTTGTATTAATTTTGGTAATTAATAAAATTATTTTTCTTTTTCGAAACCCATCCGGATATCTTTGGGGTGGTAGAGCACGTAGTCCCTAGGTGGGGTGAAGCTCTATAAATCGACGCGTGTTGTTTACATTCGCACCTTTTATATTGTCTTGGCTTGTTTTGTTCGAAAAAAGAGCAAAATCGAAAAGATGGAGAAAATCTATTCACCCCTATCTAGATTATCGTAGCCCATTGGACTTACAAATGGTATCAAAGCCAAACTCTTTGGCAAGCTCGTTTCACATCGCGAGTGAAGAGGAACGATCGTCGGCTACGAATGAAGCTCATCTTTACGGCACCTCCACCACCAAGCCACCTCGATTTGATTCCAAAAATTTTGCATTTTGCAAAGAAAGAATGGAATGCTATTTACAAGGTTCGGGTTCGATATTTGGAACATCGTCATCAATGGAGAATCTATTCCGATGAAAGACACACCACACACTTCCAAAGGCCTCAAAGAGCTCAATGATGAAGAGAAGAAAATCATTTCCTTAAATGGTAAAGCTCTCAATATTTTATATTGTTCACTTACCAACTTGGAAATTAATCTTATTGTAGAAATTGATCGGCTCATGAAGTATGACAAAAATTAGAATCCATTCATGAAATATATGCAAAAGAGCAACTCAAAAGCATCTACTTCTCAAAGGAAACAAGGTCAAATCTAAGGAAAAGCCTTTTACAACATCCAACCATGAAGTAGTTGAACAATGTTTTATGGACATTGAAGAAGAAAACGAGGTATGTCTTAAACCTCTACTTCCTATGATATTGTTATACAAAATGATTATAGATTTGAAAATGATTTTATGACCTTCAAAATGAATTCCAAAGTTTACTTGTTAAGTACAAAAATTTGAAAAAAGAATTCAATGTTTTGAAAAATGATAAGGATAGTTTATTTACTTCCTATGAATCACTATCATGTGTTCACACCACCACATTTGATAAGGTTAGAAACCTTGAAAAAGAAAATAGTACTCTTGTTGAGGATATTAATTGCATGAAAAATGATTTATCAAATTCAACTTGAGTACCAATAAAATGACCAATATTGTTGATAGTTGTGATAAATTGAAACAAGGACTTGATCATAAGCCTAGTATTGTTAATTATGTGAAAAGAAATCAAGTACCTGTGTATGTTGGTCATTATGCTCCTAAAATTGTTACTTGTTTTTATTGCGGTAAAAAGGGTCATACGGTAA
The DNA here is from genome assembly GCA_016081115.2 of Rehmannia glutinosa. NCBI lineage: Eukaryota > Viridiplantae > Streptophyta > Magnoliopsida > Lamiales > Orobanchaceae > Rehmannia > Rehmannia glutinosa. The sequence continues at coordinate 161,816 of JABTTQ020001364.1, forward strand.
ATACTTGTCGGGCTAAAAATAACTCTAATTATTTGTGGAGACCTAAAAGTCCCAAGACTAATCCCAAAGGACCCAAGCACTTGAGGGTACCACAAAACAATGTTATATTAGGTACCCGGCGAAATAATAATTGAAGAAAATTCATACCGCCAAGAAGACATCAAATGAGCGTCTCATTTGATCAAAGGAGAAGATATCACCACAATGAATTTTCAAGAGAAAGACACTTTCAAAAATGGGAAGGCCACAATGCTTGGAAATGGAGCAATTGGAGAAGCCATCATCAACAAGATGATTTTCAAAGGGGAAGATATCATCAACAACGGGAACGGCACAACCCATGGAAATGGCGTAATTGGTAAACCGTATCTCCCCATTTAAATATGCATTTTATTTAGGTATTATGCATGTCTTTATTTGTGCCTATATTTTCAAAATGAGTTTTCAAAATATTTAATTTTAAAATTAAGGTCTTCAATATATATTTGTATTTTAAAAAAAAACTCCTTGAAAATAAGACCTTGTATGATGCTTATATTAAACTCTTGTGTATTTGCTTAGACTTAATTGATTTATCATTTCTTATGAATTTTTATGGCATGAGCTTACTTGCGATATCTTTTATTGTTTTAGCCTACACTTGTATCATTTTTGTTTTGTGCAAGTCTTGTTTAAGTATTGTGTAGGATTCATATATCATCACAAATGGCCATCTACGTCATAATATGTCAAGAGTAACATGAACTATCGAGGTACGCTCACTATTGTTATTCATCTCTTAGACTCGATACATGTTGTGCCATATGTCTATATGCTTATTTTATACAAGTGCCATTAAGAGGATGTTTTGATTTTTTGAAAAGGCATTATTTGACATAGCTTGTTTTATCCAAGTTTTGTAAAGGATTATATTTTGTTTTGATAAAACAATTGATCTATTAAGTTATGCATTTTATTGCACTTATAAATGCCATTATTCTTGGATGCTTATGTCAAAGCTCTTGTTCATATGATTCTTGTAAATGAGGTCTCAACTATGTGCTCGTATTTTCATATTTCAAAAGAGACCTTATATAGCTTTTACAAGCTTATTTGAACTTACATGTTGTATTATATTCTTGATGATTTTCTTTAAGCATAGTATGTGTTGCTTGCTATAGTGTCTCTATCATTCGATATCACTATGCTCTTGTACAAGATTCTTTGTTGAGATTTTTCAGAATTTTTTTTGGTATTTTGGAACAAGTTTGATGAACAAGGCAAGGTTAGTAGCTCAATGGTATTGTCAAGAAGAATGTATTGATTTTGATGATACATTTGCACCGATAGCACATTTAGAAGCTTTTCGCATTCTACTTGCCCATTCTTATTTTAAGAAAATCTCAAGTTTTACCAAATGAATGTTAAATCCAATTCTCTAAAATGATTTTATTCAAATAGAAGTCTATGAAAAACAATCGGGGTTTTGAAAATTCTTAGGCCAAAATGATTTGTATAAAAGGTCCATATATGGTTTGATAGACTTAGCTATTTTTCAAAATGATTTTACAAGAGGTAAAGTTAATCTACTCTCTTTGTTTCTTGAAAAAGGGCAAGAATGCTTACTTGTACAAATTTATGATATCGTTTATGGTGCTACTAATGAAGTTTTGTACAAGATATTTTCTAAGTCGTTACAAGGTAAATTCAAGATGACCATGATGGAGGAGCTCAATTTCTTCATTGGAATTCAAGTTCAACAATGTCAAGAAGGTGGTTATATTCCACACTCAAAGTATAGAAAAGAAGAAGTGAGGCATTGAAGAAGAAAGAACCATCTCAACCTCTATGACTACCTTGTAAAGATCGACAAAGGTTGATGAAGGCATATCGGTCGACAAACAAATTCGAGGTATGTTCATTCACTTTTATTACTCCCATAGACTCGACATTCCATATGCCTTACGTCTATATGCTCGACTTCAAAAACTATCCCAACGAATCTCATTAAAGTGGTGTTAAAAAAATTTCAAATATTTGAAAGGCATTTTTCCTTATGACTTGTTGTATCCAAAGTCTTAAAATATTCTTATTTTCGGGATAACAAGTCCGGTGATAATAATATTTCAAAATATGGTTCGTCATAATCGAACTAAACATTTTGAGATTCGATATCTTTTTCTAAGGGATTGCATGTTTAACAAAAACTTGAGATATGTTTAATTCCTTCTCAAGGATAACTCGCGGACTTTTTAATCGTTCACCGCCAAGTATTTTACTCATTTCGAGCTTGATTAAGACATAATGCATATTGAATGAGGTCTCGTTTGCATTTTACACGTTTTTAAAACTTAGGGGCGAAAAATCGGATATTTGGGTCAAATTTCGGATTTTCAAAAGCAGTGAACCGGTGGTGCCAGGCGCGGGTTGGTGGCCGATCGCCCACCGCTCGCCGATCGCCCTTGCCCCTGACCGGTCGCCCACTGAGATTTTTTTGGTTAAAATCGTCTCTGTTCTTGCATTTTGTCATTTTGGCGTTTTTCCTCTCTATTTCGACCCCTTTGTCATTTGCACACACAATTCACTCCAAATGAGTTTTGTTGCATAAATTTCATATTTTGGGGATTATCTAGCTCGACTATCATCATCATTGCTCGTCTTTACCGATTGAATGGTAAGGCCTTGTATGGTTGTGTTTTCAAACCCGATTTTCCACTTTTGAACTATTTCGGAAAATGAGTTTATGTTTGTTTAGATAGTTTCAAATTAGAAATGAAATCATTTCAGTTTTTCATTTTTATGGAAATATTCTTTTGAAAACACAACCAAACAAATTTTCACCACAATCAGACAAATCTAGGTGAAAATACACTACAATCACGCAAACATATGTCAAAAACACATTTGAAAAACTATAACCAAACATATTCTCATTTTTAAACGAAATTGGACAACAAACCAAACATATTCCCAATTCTCACACGAAAACCAATAAAGTTTGAAAATTCATTTTTCAACACTAGAAACTGGAAATTGGACTTGGAAATACATCCAGCCCAAGCCGATTGGATAAGAATTTTTTTAGAAGAAATTTTTTATCTCAATTGGGTTGAATATACTGAGAACTTTTTCTTATTTTTTCTATCACCAATCACATCTACACATGTATATTTCTTAATGCAATTTTTATATATTTGTGTTGAGCATGATGATTGTTGTTGGATTATATTTGTAAAATTGCTTTTGGTGATGAAAACTTGAAAGCTTGATTACATTTACAAGGGCTATATATATCCTTTTCAAATTTTCTTAACGTCCCCAAGTGTTCGATAAAATGTTTAAAATTGCTTTTGAAAAAGTCATCACATTTACATGATTCTCTTGTTTTCAAATGCCCTATATATTTATAGAGATCATGATTTGCAAATCAAATGAGTTTTCATAAGCTTCTACAAGTCGTATGATCAATTTTTTCCTCCTATTTGGTCTATAAGCTTCAATGTTCAAATAGCTCGATACATCGGTTTAGTTGCGCACTTTGATATGATTATATGATGTTTTTATCGTGCTAACATTCTTTTTAATGATTCCAAAGGGGGAGAAACAGATTATAAGCTTATTAGCTCATAAAGCTAAAATAAGCTCGAAAAAGAAGCTATAAGCTATGGCTTCTTAAAGCCATAAGTTGTGGACTATAATTAGTCCAAGTGTTGTATTATGGACTTATATACTTGTCTAATGATGTTTTATTGATAGGGGGAGATTATAAGCTCTTGTACTTAAGATCAATATGTAAAAGCTAAGCTTTTAGCTTGTGGTTGATTGCTTTTACATTACTCTTGTTGTGCATATTGATAGGGGGAGCTTTTGCTATATATGCTTGAATATCTCTACTCCCATCCTTGTGATTATATTGCGTGGAATGTTGTTGCTCACAACGGATAGTTCTTTTTTGCTTAGGTAAAATTGTTTTATTTTCAAAATCGGCCTCGTTAAAATTGTTTTGGTTTGTAATCATCAAAAAGGGGGAGATTGTTTGATAAATGGTTTTATCATGATTTTGATGATTTTGTTTATACCAAAATAATGTTCTTTAAAGGTTGTCCAAATACTCCTAAATGATTTTAAATGGTTTTAATATTTTAGGAGTATTTTTCTAGTTCATTTTCGATAATATTGAACAACACACTTAATGATTTTGTGTCAATGGGTTTTTACATTGAAACTATGTTTCTAAATGTTGTCCTAATACTCCCGATCGGTCTAAAATATTTTTACTATTTTTCGGAGTATTTCTTGAAGTTTATATCAGACAACACTTTTGATGATTTTGTGTTAATGAGTTATTTCATCAAAACTATATTTCTAATGTTGTCCAAAATACTCTCGATCGGTTTAAAATGTTTTTACAATTTTTTCGGAGTATTTCTTGAGGTTTATTTTCGACAAAAAATCGGACAATATTTCATTGTGGAGGTCAACAGGTCGACCAAATAGGCGAAACCTTAAAATGGTCCCTATATAGGGGGCGACCGATCGCACCCCAGGGCGACCGGTCGACCCACCTGGACCTGTCCCCCTAGTGAAATCTTGTTGCGATTCTTTCAAACTCTTATTTGTGCACAACCGGTCGCCCTCAAGTTTGACAGCAAAATTATAACCGTTGTCGGCAAAATGATGATTTCCTTAAATTGTGGGATTGATTTCTAACAACTATATTCTTCATTTGTCTTGCAATTTTTCTGATTTCAATCTCCTAGGAGGAGCCTATCATGTACAAGATATCTTCTATAAATAGATGAAGAATTGAAGCAACACAACAAGAGAGAACAATACAACACAACAAGAAATACTCAAGCAAACATTTGGTCTTATATTGTCATTATTCTTTTGTAATTTGCCTAGCTTATCACTTTCACATTCTTGAGGTTTAGGCTATTCTTGATTACACTTGCACTCAATTGTATAATTCATTATCGAGTTGTAATCTTGAATTTTTGGGTAATCATTCAACACAAGATATCCTTGTGAGTGTTCTTGTGGTAAGAACACACTTGGGTGATCTAGGTGTTAGGTGTAAGAAGATTGTGGTAATCTTCTTTGTCGAGGTGTTGAAGAATTTGGTATTCTTCAAGGTTGAAGATTGTGGTGATCTTCACAAGGTGCCGTTGGAGATTGTGGTAATATTCAAGAGAGGTTGTGGTAATCTCAAAGGTGGTGTTGAAGAAGAGTGTGGTGCCTTCAAGGTGTTGTTGTAAGTTGAATTTGTATTAATTTTGGTAATTAATAAAATTCTTTTTATTTTTCGAAACCCATCCCGGATATCTTTGGGGTGGTAGAGCACGTAGTCCCTAGGTGGGGTAAAACTCTATAAATCGACGCGTGTTGTTTACATTCCGCACCTTTTAAATTGTCTTGGCTTGTTTTGTTCGAAAAAAGAGCGAAATCGAAAAAGATGGAGATAATCTATTCACCCCCCTTCTAGATTATTGTAGCCGCTTGGACTTACAGTGGCTTTGAACCTTCCTTAGTAAGATACTATCGGATATATCCACGGCTTAGTGGACACGATGCCTTGAACTACCCCGCTTTCGAATATACCAAGACAACAGTATTTACACAACAACACTTCTGCTTATCTCGAAGTTCTCTGGTTGTGTCCGTTTTGGCCATGGATCACACTTGGGATTCATAAGTGTTTCATTTAGGCGGCCCGTCCTCACACTTACATAGGTGACCTTGCCTATCCGAGGTACCCTGCAATACCCCATCTTATTAGGTATATGACGTCATTAAAAGTCCGTAGGACTTAACCTCACCACAGTCAGTAGGTTCAACACTTGGCTATGCTATCTAGGGAATATGGTTAGCTTAAAGCTAAGGACCAAGTGCAACGACTGAACAGTTTAAAGTTTAGTTTTCCCATTGAACCAAGTTCTTGGGATCTCCGATCATCATGTGGGTTTCCACTAAAAACATTCTTTAAGTTGTGGATTTTACACCAATTCCTCAAAGCATTTTACAATTGCTATCCACTTCAATCAAATGTGCGCGCAATATTGAGATCAATTTCTTTACATATTTGAGCACATAGTCTCTGAGCATGTGTAACCACTTCAATTGACATAAGTGCCACCGGTGGACTTTCAAGCCCTTCAATGTCAATGTGACTTTATAACACATTAAGCTAAATGCAGGACTATTCTCAATATGTTATCTCTTTTTAGAGAGATATTCGTTTGACTTTATCATTTGTCAAACTTGTCATTATTCATTCAATGACTTAATTGTTGTATATGTTCCCAACAAATTCAAGTACAACAATCCGTTAAGTTCTACCTTGATAAGGTTAGCTTTTAAGGCCCTTTTCTGCACCTTTTCTTGGTACCTCAATGTGTGCAATATTGCAACACTCAAGAGTATACTAAAAGATGCATATCTATAAGAGAAATCACAGGTGACCCCTGTTAGTTATCAACTAGCATTGTTAATGCCAATTGACCCACATCCTCATTTCTAAGGATACCTCTCAAAGAAACTTGTATTTCTTTGACTCCGTAGTCATTGGGATCAATCTTTGTCGATCATGCGGTAAATTTATATTTACCAAACACCCTACATTTGTGGCATAACTCATCCACCCCACATTGTGCAACAATGTCAACTTTGAGAATTATCAATTAAACAATTGTTATTTCTCATAAGTTCAACAGTGATTGGATCGCCAACTGACAAATAATCCAATTGCCTAGGCAAAATTCCAAAGAATTTCCCGAAAGGGCTAAAGGACTTAGTTGCATCCATTCACCAAATTTTGGGTAGAGTTAACTTGCCATATGCTCCCTCACAAGGGGACGCTTAATCATATGCCTCACACAAGGGCATTTAGATTTGCTCATGCCTTCATTGACATGTTTTGCTACGTGTTATGACACCCAAGATGTCATAGCACTCAAGTTGGCACTTTGTGCCTTGCCCATAGCTATTTGGCTATTGCAGTATCACAATATAAAATTCCACGTTTATATTATATTGTGAGTCCAATTTAACATTTGGTAATAATTTCATATTCACCAATTTCTTTATGGCATTCATGTTAACATGTAAAGTCTAACATGCCATAAATCACAACTCAATCATATTAGAGGGCGAAGCAACACAACCATTACATTCATCTTGAATAATCCCTTTTAAAGGTGTACCAAGTTTCCTTCAAGGTCTTTTCATGCTTGGCATTTGATTGCCTATTGCCTTCTTCAATGCGCAATTTCACAATCAAATCCTCCAAGCCCATTTGCTTCCTCTTATGCTTGAGATAGTTTTGAAATCCCTCCAACTAGGCGGCAACTTTTCAATAATTGCAGCCACTTGGAAGGTTTCACACAACTGCATCCCTTCAGCATGGATGCTGTGCAAAATCAACTACAATTCTTGGAGTTGACTCATAACAGTCTTGGTGTCAACCATCACATACTCCAAGAATCTGCCGACAATGAACTTTTTGGTGTCGGCATCCTCCGTTCTGTACTTTTTATCCAACGAGATCTACAGTCCCTTGGCAGTACCTTTGAACGAGGCATACACACTATACAACGCATTATCCAACCCATTAAGGATGTAATGCTTGCATAAGTAGTCCCCTTGGCCCCATGCATCAAGGGCAGCCCTACAATCCATATTGGTATCGTCTGGGGCAACAACAGGAGGGTCCTCTTTAAAGAACCTCACCAAACTTAGGGTTGTCAGGAAAAAGAACATATTTTGCTGCCACGTGTTAAAATTGAGCCCGGTAAACTTTTCCAGCCTTTTGGCATGGGCAGCCACAGTCGCTAGAACAGGTGTGATCGAAGGTGTTGCCAACACTGACGTAACACCTACGGCAGAGGCAGAACCATGTGAAGCCTGAAGTGAGGCCACATGTGTGGTCACACCGAAGGCCACACTCGCTGGAACATCAGAAAACTGGGGTGTGCTAGAAGGTGTGATAACACCATAGGCCACACTCGTTGGAACATCAGAAAACTGGGGTGTACCAGAAGATGTGGTCACACCCCCCACAGACACTGGAGCATATCCGAGCAGAGGTGATGTAACACTTCCCAGAGCCGCTGGAACATTCGGAAACAGAGGTGTGACAGAAGGTGTGGTCACACCTCCCACAGTCATCGAAACAGAAGCAGGAACATGTGTTGGTAGAGGTGTGGTCGAAGGTGTGGTCACACCAAAAACAGGGACAACAGAAACAGGTGTTGTTGGACGTGTTGTCACACCCGAGGCCACACTTACAGAATCGGTGGTCATCGCGTTGCTTGAAGACGCCATCAGTCCAAATTACAAACAAGAGTCTTAAAATTATTGGGATACAATAAAAATCAGAGGGATACTGTAGGGAATAATTTGAACTAACAATCGTCTATTACAAACAAAGTGAAAAGAAAGCAGTAAAGCAAGTCGAGGCGAGCGAACTCTTTCTTTAAGACTCTTGTTGCCCCGTCACGATGCTCACGGTTGCAGGCAACGAGTCTCCCAAGATACAACGACTTTGGTAAAGGATAGGAGCACCACAAATCCTTCTACCCGACGAACTGAGATAAGTGAGGCCTGAGGTGACGCCACACTTCTACGTAACACTTCTGGTGTAATGCAGATTTTGAGTGACAGACTTATGAAATTGAATGCACGAATTTTCTCTGTGTTTGTGATGAATGATGCACGAAAACCACTGAAAGGGGGGCTCTAATATATAGGGAAATCATAAGGAATCCTCCAAAGGAAAGCCCCAATGATTTTGGGCACAATCAAGTCCATCAATTCTCAATCAAATCCTTCCTATTTTAGATTGATTTTTGCCAAGTCAAACCTTCCAATTGTGGCCTCAATCGGTTTAGGAATGATTTGATGCAATCAATCTTGTTACCATAAATTGGTGATTTGAGTCAAAGTTGCCTATTTAACGGATAAAATCAAGCAACTTACCAAACACCGATTTGATCAATCTTCCAACATTCCACATAGGTTGGATACATTTCCCACAAATATATCTTTCCAAGTGTACCATTTGTGCATCGATTTCGCACTCACCTATAAATGGTTTTGTGAAAATAATTGCACCACTCGTTTCCAAAATTAACGAGTTCCCACACTTAGAATTTCGGCTTAACAGAACCGATTTTTTCAACATCTGCCAGCAGGTAAATCATAGATGTTTCAACATTGTATTAGCCACATACTATGTAATCGGCTTTGGTACTATGTTGGATTTTTCATCTGAACAACCGCCTTTTTTTAATTAAATTTTAATTTAATTAAGCCTTCTTAATTATACTGACTGTTCTGGCGTTGACCTACTAAGAGTGGGCTAATTAAATTTAGTGTTCAAAATAAAACACAATCTTAAAGAATCTCCTCAGACATTGGATGGTATTGTTTAAATCTCATCAAACAAAGTACTTGGTCAGTTGGTCTAACCCCAGAAAATTAAATAATTTCACTAGAGCCTTTTATATTTTTTGGAAAGAAAGAAGAATTATAAATTAATTAAGACTTGCACGTCACTTTTTTTCGCAATAAATTAATTTGCAGTTGCAACTTTGATCTGATCCATAAATGTTGATGGTTTATTCTGGGATATACATATACTTAAAATATATAAGATTTGACTTTTTTTGGTCACGGTAAGTGTTGCCTGCAAAGTGCAACTATGTGATTTTTTTCTATATAATTGTGATATAATGTTAAATAATAAAATAGGAATTATCACTAATGAAGTGCATTAAGTAATTATAATTACTCTGTTGTCAAAATGACAAATTAGTAATGGCAAAAACTTGCGTGAGACGGTCTCACGGATTTAGATCCGTGAGACCCAACCCAAATTGACACCCCTAATCAAAAGTTTTAAAATTTTTTTTAGATTTTATTTTTCTTAGGGTTTATTTAGTTTCTTGGGTTTATTTTTTAATTGATTTGGGTTTTTAGGATTTTTAGTTTTTTTTAGGGTTTATTTTTTATTTCTTGGGTTTAAAACGGGTTTATTCTTAAAGGTTCATGTTTTTAGGGTTTATTTTTATTTTCTTCATGGTTCATTATTATTTTTAAATTTATTTTTTTAATGGTTAATTCTCACTAGAGCCTTTTATATTTTTTGGAAAGAAAGAAGAATTATAAATTAATTAAGACTTGCACTCATTTTTTGCTCAAGTAATTAAGTTGTCATATTGACATTAGCAACATATATATGGTTTTAGTTGTCTCAGTTGATAATTACTGATACATGTAGCACCAACTTACAGACAGGACAATTTGTGACTATAATTTATGAAAAAATATTTTTTTGTCTAAACGAATATTTGTTAAATTAAAATAGGGCGTAGATAGGGGGTGCCAGGGGGTAATTAAATTTTTTTTTGTCAAAATGACAAATTTTTAAGTTGTGGAAAAAAATAAAAAAAAATTTATATGTGTTTTTTAAAGAGAAAAAATAATTGAGCAGGGGAAAATTTGGGAAAAAAATTTAATGAAAAAATGTTTTTTTTGTCTAAACGAATATTTGTACGCCCAGTTACGATAATATATAGGTATGATAATATGTATGTAGACTTATAAATAAGCCGATCTGTTTAGTTTTAAAGGCTTTTTCAAAAACTCGTTCCTGACTTGATTATTTAAATAGACTTTACAAAAAGCCTTAGTATGACCCAATTGTTAAATAGGTTAAGTCAAGTCAAGCAAGTCAAACCCAATGTAGGTCGGGCTATAGGCCCTTGTTGGGTTTCCTGGCCTATTCCCTCCGTTAGTGAGTGATATTGATATCCAAGCTTAAGGAATGTTCATTTCAGGATTTCAGCATATTTTCATTGAGATATATAATGGCACTTTCAAATAGTAACATAAATTCTTACCCCATAATGATAAAGTTAGGTGTTGTAATATTGATTCCAGACAATGAAGATTTCATTCTCATGAATGTTTTCTTTTTTCCTTTTAAAGATACTACTTTTTTTATCGTAAGGGCAAAGGTCAATCAAATTGAATTTTAACTCCATACAACTAATAATGAATGTTGGCATATCATGTTTTTGACATTGGGCTCCATCGCCATAAAAAGGTTTGACATATAATGGAATTATGGAAGTGTTTGTTTTTTTTCATATAGTGTTACCAAAAGAAGAAGAAGAAGAAGAAGAATTTTTATTTAAAATGGTATGTAAGAGATGTGCTTTAATTTAAATGCACTTAACAGTCTGCCTAGTAATAGAACTCTCGATGAAAAACCCCATCTACATTAGAGTTTAGACAAATTGTTTGTTGCAATAACATAAAGAGATTTCTCAAAATGATGAATATGTATTACAAGATCTGCAATTACTATATTGCATATTAGTTATATTTTGAAAGTTGTCACTAGTAAATATATTAAAGGAAAATATTATTATGTTTTCCACAGTTATTAATTACTTTTACAAACTTAATAGCACAAGAATTAATTTTTAAGCTATCACTATTAACCAAGAGTGAGTAGTAAATTTATGTATAGCAACAAGGTACAATAAATTGTGACAAATCATTATTGTCACTATACATGTGTAAATAACGAATTATTAACAATTTCAATATAAAAAAAAGTATTACTATGAAGCTTCTAAAACTCACTACATTCTAATTTTTTTTATCATTTAATATATAACATCTTACCATTATTTGTTTTTCAATTGTAAGTATCAATTTTCATGTAACTGGTAGCATTGTAGTAGAACCAAGTAGAGAAACATGCCAAAATCGGTCCAGTATGTAAAAAGGTTGGGATGGGAGTTTCATAGGCTTGAAGGGGACCAGACCCATTTGGTCAAAAAAATCAAATTGGCCCGTCCATTTTATGTGAATTTTCAAAGTATGGACTAGTCTAAACTCCAAATATACAAAGGAGTGAAATTGCATCCTAACTCGGCTTTCTCATCGGGATGATTTTGTGACTCGATAGAACCACATATCATGTGAAACATGAAGCTATATTAATTGGCAAAAACTTGCGTGAGACGGTCTCACGGATTTAGATCCGTGAGATGGAGGCCTTACACAAAGTTTTAAAGGTTTTTTTTTCTGATTTTATTTTTCTTAGGGTTTATATTTTTTTTTTTAAGGTTTATTTTGTTTCTTGGGTTTATTTTTAATTGATTTGAGTTTTTAGGATTTTTAGTTTTTTTTAGGGTTTATTTTTTATTTTTGGGCTTATTTTTGTTTTTCGGGTTTATTCTTCATGGTTCATGTTTTTAGAGTTTATTTTGATTCTTCATGGTTCATTATTATTTTTAAATTTATTTTCATGGTTCATGTTCTCAAGACGGAGCCCCAGGAGGTCCGTCTCACGGATTTAGATCCAGTAAACGTCTCACAAGAGATTTGCTCATATAAATTTGTATTTGGATCCCCACCCCATAGCTCATAAGTTCTAAAAGCGAGAATGAGAAGGGGGAACCGGTGTGTGGAAATTAAGTGCATGTACCTTTCAAGTTATAAAAATGGCGATAAAAGGCTATAAAACCATCCAATTGTTTGTATTAATTATTAAGATTTATGGTAATCAAATATTTATGGGCTAAGATTAGAAGATTTGGTAGAAAACTCATCCAATAGACATACTTGGGTTCGATCCGGGAGAGATCGTTATTAGTAGATTCCCCACTTTCGAACATATTTGTTCTTTTCCAGGAGGTGAAATTTACGTCAACTCCCACTTAAATCATTTTAGATATTTTGTCTTGCTATATTACATATCTATATTTTAAAAAGTTTACCTTGGCTTTACAAACTGAGGACGTCACAAGTCACAGTTGTTACAACTCAAGAGGCGCATAGTACATTTATAAGCTATGCTTAGGGCTTTTTGAACTTTTTATTATTTTAAAAAAAAAAAAAAAAATTATCTATAGATTTATGGTAACGTATCATATATTTATGGGCTAAGATTAGAATAATAGCAACTAGAAAAATCGTCCAATGACATACTTAATTTCCATCCAAAAGAATAGGCTAATATTCCCCACTTTCGGGTATTTGTTTTTCCAAATTTATGAAATTTACCAACTCCCACTTAAATCATTTTAGATATTTTGTCTTGCTATATTACATAACTATATTTTAAAAAGTTTATGCGCATAACTTTACAAACTTCACGTCACAAGTCACAACCCCTTACAACTCGCAAGAGGTGCCTACATTTATAAGCTATGCTTATTTTGGAACCTTTTTATTCATTTTTAAATAAAAGTGAATCAAATTAAGGTGATAATTTGGAAATATAGATTATTAATTAGATTTAATAATAATATGATGTGCGTTTGCATGACCCGCAAGTTAATTGAATTTTAATTTCTTAAATTAGTCACAATTCCAAAAAATTTATTGTATCGGGCCAATGATCATGTCAACTCGGATTTTGGCCAATTTGGGTTTCAAGTCGTTCCAAAATAGGCCCTTAGACAGTTCGGGCTAGCCCGCAAGTCGGGATGAAAATTGGTAGTCTTACCTTCACAAAGGGGCCTCTAAAGGCCAATCATTTTCCTTGAAATGCATCTTTAGAAATAAAAGTAGAAATTATTTTCAGTAGTAGCTAATTTTCAAAAATTGTTAAAACTACCATTAAATTTGATCGTAGAACAGGAATCATATTCTTTAAAACTTAATTAATTTAAACTTAATTTATTAATAATAATAAAAAGAAATAACTAACAAAACATTAGGCTTGCATCATACACGTGATCATAGAGTTGAATTTGATGAGGCATTATGTTTTTATATTTGAGTAGGGATTGGATTCCCAATCAATATCAATCCCCTAAAACATTATATAAAAACACAAAAGTTAAACAATTTCAGAAATCATAATGACAAACCGTCCATGATTGTCCATTTGATTAAGGGTCCACTTCCAGTGTGACATACATTGAATTAAATGGAGAAAAAGTGGGAAATGCCCAAGTTTTTGGTGCTAGAAATGGGGCCTATGCAGATTCTATATATCCTGTCGATGTGGATTTAGGCTTAAAGGTTACATGGGTTGATAATGATGTAAAATAAAATGTTGTTACTTATCAGTGACCAGTTCTATTATTACAAGTTTACAATCAAACAATCAATCAATCAATCAATATAATATATATATATATATATATATGTGCATAGAATTATTTTCGCTTGATCATATTGCCAACTTTTTTTTTGGTTAATTCTTAAAACTATTTTTGCTTAAAATATGGGCTCCATTGTCGTGCATTTAAAATTTTGTAAATTTTCATTAAAAGTCACCACCTTAAAATGTGGGGTCCATTCTCGCGGTCTTGCTGAAATAGGAGCTGACAATGGGTCGAGGTAGTTGGGCCTAGTGCCATCTTGAGGGGCCAAGTGATGAAATCGATCAGGGTTAGGTCGAAATTTGCCGGACCGCCATTTTTGTGTAACCCTAATCCGACCCCATTAGCAATATTAATACAAATTTCCGTCGGGTTGTTCGGGCTTTGGGCCAACCAAATAAACCCAATAATTTTTAAGTCTCTAAAAATAAAACTCAACTCAATCCTATATATGGCCAAGCGATCGCGTGCTGACAAGCCCATCTAGTCAGTCCAATTTTGTCAGCCGAAACAATATTGCAAAGGCTATGTTTAATCACCTCCCAAACACCAATTTGTACTTTGATTGGTTTATTATATTTTAATGCTAGCACTAGTATTTTTTCCTTTAATGATATATATTATATTATATGGACCAAAAAAAAATTTTGTGACTGCTGACTCGAAAGAAAAGCAAAATCAGCTACAGGCTTACATATATGGGAATTCAACAATGAAGGCAAAGAGGGTCTACTTGTTTCCTCCATTGACTGTGGAATAATGAACTATTTTGTTAACTTTTGCTGCTTTATTTCCCTTTGAATGTGACATGATATGAAAAAAGAGAAACAAACTATTTCAGAAATTTTCTGACGTTTCTATACTTTTTATGTTTTACCAATATATGGATTAATTCAACCTGTTTGGAAAAGCACCATTCTAAAAGGACTTGTTAGCAAAAGTCCTCGTCGTCACTTTCCTAATATAATCAATTTAAATTCTTTTAAACAATTCATTACACTCATCTATAAATCGAATCATAATATAAACTATAAAGATCTCATAAATAATTTTTTTTTGTTTGTAAACAGAAATAACTTTCATCGCGAAAGATATTTTTTGGACCGTCAACTGATTTTATAATTAAGAATTATTGAACTTGATCTAGACCAATCCAAACCACTGCAGATTGAATATTTTTCGTAAAAATACACTCCCTAAGACGTTGCCATAGGAAAATATAAATTATTCATTTCAGTTTTCAAATATTGATAAGAATTAAGAACCATTAGGATTGGTATTAATTTTACCTTGGGACTGTTAGGACGATTTTATCGTCTAAAAATATGTTTATGAGAAAAAGATAAAGATTGGTTTTGATTTGTTTTGCCTTTCTAGACTTGTGATATAATTAGGACTTTTTAGATAAGGGAAGAAATCATATTGATATGGTATTGATATATTAGGATTCTTGATAGTTATTTTGTTTCCTAACATAAGTGATTTCTTGTCATATATTGTATATATCTTCTTTCCTTGTGTATTAGGTCTTGAAGGGTGTTGACGGCTATTTAAAGGGAAGAGGGCGTCCATAATGTTTACACAAGAAATATACAGTAGAGATACAAGAGTCTTTGAGAGAGTTAGAGTCATTCAAGCACAAGGAGTCCTGAATCGAATGCGACCTCGAATGTGACTACATCCGAGATCACATTCACTGCGCAGCCTTGTGTTTGTTAGCTTTTCATCCATTGTTTTTTTGTATTGTGATTAACGAAGTCCATACATATCTATTGTTGGATGAGTTGAATTACATAGATTAGATATACTCGTGATAGGAGTTTTTCGTTGAATTTCTACTAGTTGGATTTGAGTATTTTTGTATACGGAATCAAACTGATTTTACTAGTGGAAAGTTTTGCCATATAGCACGCGTCTACAAAGCTTGTTAGCTTGTAGACAATTTTACTCGTGTGTCTCTTTATTGTTTTCAAATTTCATTGCGCATGTGATTGTGAATGTGATCACATCCGCAATCACATCCTTACTCGCAAAACTTTTGGTAAATATCCGTGCTTAAATTCTTTCAATTGGCATCCAGAGCCTACACTGACGCGACACTAAGTGTTGATCCTGAGTGTTTGTTAGCATGGATACTCAAAATAACCCCACTTTTCGTCCCCCATTCTTGATGGCTCCAATTATTCTATTTGGAAAGTCAAAGTTGCCTACATCAAATCAATTGATGAAAGGGCCGGCGTACAATCTTACTAGGTGGTCACCTCCAAAACTCATCGATATTGATGGTGACTACAAGGACAAAGGAGAAATTGATTGGACTAATGATGAATTAATTTTGTCCAATTACAATTCTAAGGCCTTAATGGCAATCTTTGGCACTGTGGATCAAAATATGTTTAAAATCATTGCTAATTTTTTGTGGCAAAAGATCTTGGGATACTCTGCAAAGTCATTGTGAGGGTTCGGCAAGTGTGCGAAAAACCAAACTTAGGTTACTCACAAATAGGTTTGAAAACCCGAGGATGCGTGAGGATGAGAATATCACTACTTACAATGCCAAGCGTGCGATATAGCCAATGAAGCTCGAGCCTTAGGTGAACCCGTATCCAACGAGAATCTTGTGAGCAAAATGTTGAGATCTCTTCCTATTAGGTATAATATCAAAGTTTCATCCATAGAAGAAGCCCATGATGTGGCCACTTTAAGTCTAGAAAGACTTGTGGCATTCTTCAAACCTATGAGATGAACATGGCTCAACAGATGGAGAGTTTGGGTCACAAAGTTGCTTTTCAAATTGAGTCTCCCTTTCAGCTCGAGTCCCAAGTTACCAATGATTTTACTGACCTTACCAATGAGATTGAAAAATCTGATCTAGGAGATGATTCTATGGCCATGTACTCGAAAAAGTTTGATAAAATTCTTAAGCTCAAAAGTCAGAAAAAGTCTCAAAATTTCACCAAGCCTTTTAAGTCTGAGTCAAGCAAGTTTCCTCAAAAGCACACCTTTGATAAAAGTCAAGAGCGTTTTTCTGGTGATAAATCAAAACCAATCTTTATCTTTTTCTCATAAACATATTTTTAGACGATAAAATCGTCCTAACAATCTCCCCTTTTTTGCCTTTCTGGACAAAACACATAATAGGCACCAATCAGGCAAACTCCCCCTGAGTGTGACAACTCCCCCTAAATATCATGCTGATTTAAAAAAATACTAAAACAGATGCGATCACATTTCAGGTCACATTTATAATGGCAGCAATAAAAAAAAGAGTTCATCAAGTTATCAAAAGACAAAAACAAGTAAACCTAGTAGAATAGTAGTCTTAGTACATCCCCAATCAAATATCATAAAGTTTATCAGTTGACACATTCGTGTCAATTGTCCTTCAAAATCAAATGAAGGCCCCGTCGCTTCATTATTTGCCGAGTCGGTGAGTGCGGACCCCTTGATCTCACTGTTGAGCACATGTGAGCATCAGTTCTAGGAGTCTCAGTCTCCATAGCTCCCCCTGTAGCAGTGTTTGGAACACATGCGGTATGTTTTTATCGTCTAAAAATATGTTTATGAGAAAAAGATAAAGATTGGTTTTGATTTGTTTTGCCTTTCTAGACTTGTGATATAATTAGGACTTTTTAGATAAGGGAAGAAATCATATTGATATGGTATTGATATATTAGGATTCTTGATAGTTATCTTGTTTCCTAACATAAGTGATTTACTTGTCATATATTGTATATATCTTCTTTCCTTGTGTATTAGGTCTCTTGAAGGGTGTTGGACGGCTATTTAAAGGGAAGAGGACGTCCATAATGTTTACACAAGAAATATACCAGAGATACAAGAGTCTTGAGAGAGTTAGAGTCATTCAAGCACAAGGAGTCTGAACTGCCCTGAATGCGACCTCGAATGTGACTACATCTGAGATCACATTCGGCCACTGCATGACTTGTGTTTGTTAGCTTTTCATCCATTGTTTTTTGTATTGTGATTAAAGTCCATACATATCTATTGTTGGATGAGTTGAATTACATAGATTAGATATACTCGTGATAGGAGTTTTTCGTTGAATTTCTACTAGTTGGATTTGAGTATTTTTGTATACGGAATCAAACGATTTTACTAGTGGAAAGTTTTGCCATATTGGCACGTCTACAAGCTTGTTAGCTTGTAGACAATTTTTACTTCGTGTGTCTCTTTATTGTTTTCAAATTTCATTTGCATGTGATTGTGAATGTGATCACATCCGCAATCACATCCTTACTCTGCAAAACTTTTGGTAAATATCCGTGCTTAAATTCTTTGGGGACTAATACAAAAACGAAGTGAAAGAATAAAATTTAGAGTAATTAATTTAAAAAAGAATCCAACTAAGCAGGGGGAATCATCAACCTAAAGGTGTATCCTCGGAATAGAAAGGGCTTTTAATCTGTGACAAAAGTCTTGTACTATTTGTACTTTTCCTTTTCTACTTGCCCTCATTTGGTTTCTTGATGTTGTACTTTAGATTCTCAAATGTTGAATGTCTCATTTTTTTTTTAAAAACTAGTACATGCATGAATTGTATTTTGTATAAAAAATTAATGTTTTTGAGATTGCAATGTCTAGAATTTCAATGTAAATCTATATTTATATAAATTGCAACGGAATATACAATTTGACAAATACCATTGGATCGTTGTCCATTTTTAAATAGATACATATTTTATGTATTTTTTAAATTCATATTGAATTATAGTCAATTCTCTATGTATTTGCCTTCAATTGTTCTAAATTGCACCACCTTACAATAAAATATCATTCAATAACAATTATTATCATATAAAAATGTAATAAACTACTTATTACGGATTAAATTTCAAAAATAGATAAATTAATAAAAAACATATCTAATAGAATCCAAAAATTTTAATAACTTATATAATGAAATATTAAGTGTAGACTAAAATTTGGATATAGTCTATGTCGTCACAAAGAGCGTGTTCTTGGGAGAACAAATCCGGGTTTGAATCTCAACGAATTTAAAAGGAGAGAGAGAATAAAACACACTTTCTATGAGAAGTTTTATTGTCAAGGAGCTGTCTCTACTCTCTAGTCTCTAGCAAGGGCGTAGATAGGGTGGGCCAACCGGGGCCCTGGCCCGACCCTTTTTTTAAAAAAAAATTTAGTTAGATTTTTTTGAAAAAAAAATTTATTTATAATTTGTATTGTTCTTTTTTGGATTTTCTATCCGGCCCACCCCATTTTAGTGTATCGGCCCACCCTACTAATTCGCCCTGGCTCCGCCCTTGGTCTCTAGTACTCGTCGTTTTTTCACTCCATTTAATAATTGCTCTGATGTTCACAGTATGTTGTGGATAAGCACATTTAATTCTATATTTTTGGGAAATAAGTAGAGCTATAAGTTGTCAAACCGATCAATCCGGCCCAACCAACCAAGAGAGAAAATCGGGTCGGGCCAGCCAACAATGCCGGTTATTATTTTCAGAGCCCAATCCGTGATATACCAAAAAAACTAGACTGTGCCGTTTTTCAGGCGAATGGGTCGAACCAATTAGGCCCAATTTTTCTCGGGCCAAAAGATACAGCAAAATCCAGTAAAAATCGGGTTGATCGAGTCAGCCCCCAGACACGGACTGAAATTGACACCTTAGTAATAAGTAGTAGAAGTATAAATAATAGTAGTTAATTCATTAGATGTTCCTTTTCATAAAGGCATTCAATAAATAAACCACAAGAGAATTGGTGATGGTTGTAGATGGATGGATTGGGCTAAGTTGTTTTCATTGGGTTGGTAGAAGCCCTCCAATCTTGCTTACAAGCCCAAGGACATAAGGTAGATGCCATCCAATCTTGCTTATAGTTACCCCTTTAAATTTAAAAACATAATCAAATTTGATAGGATTTATTTTTTTGTAATTTGAAACCAGGTTTTTCTTTTTGTAATTATCCCTCAAAAGTATTTTTGTCCGTCTGCACGTCGGCCCTTTGACACAAGTTTTTGCCTATTCATAAACACCTTACAAACAAAAACTAATTATGCTAAATAATAGATGAACACAAATAGAGGCAGGATTGATAACAGATCAATTCATATACACCATAATTCTGCAATACGAAAACCAGAATCGTACAAAATACGACCACCAACTCTAAAAAAAATTCCGAAGTAAAATGAAATATTCTTAGTTTTTCCATATTTCTGCAGCAAAAAAAGAAAGCAAACTAATACGTATCATCTCTAAGGTCAAGAAGAAACACCTCAAACTCAGATAAACATAAACTGAAAGCGAAGCCACCTGACTATATATTTAATATTTTAGCCAAATTACAAAAAGAAAAACTCAAATTATCTTTCAAAATTACATAGGCCCTTAAGGTATTACTAACACACCCCACTGAGGTTTGTATTTACAAAACAAATATCCCCCTCTTGCGGTGTGATTTGTAACATAGAAATAAACATCAATAGGGTATCTATAATTTTGAAAGATAGCTGTGTTTTTGTAATCAGGCTAGTTTTTGTAATTAACCCTATATTCAACAAAAGGTTTTCATTCAATATTTCCAGAAAGCAGATAGGATTTTTCTAATTCTTGCATCTCAAATTACTGCACCATCCCATCTTGAAAACATTTGACAAGATTCATGTTGACACAAAGTGTCTCCTTCAAGTTTTTACCAACCTTACTTTCTTCAAGTATCAACCCCTTAAACTATCCTTTCATTGCCTTGTTTTCCCCTATAGAAACTTTCACAAGATATAGAGAATACTACACATATTTAGACACCACTCGTGTTTAAAGAATTAACTCAACCGAAAAATTAGTTTCAATACACAATTTCTGAATATCTTACACGCTTCAAACATCATAACACTGTGTTAAACTTTTACTCTACTTCTTCTTCATCAATCCAAGAATTATACTTGTGCAAGGAATTAACGAGATGGTGATCTAGAAAATACAAAACATTATGTTCAACCTATATGATCCTATTTGATTTAGTAAATCAGCATCTATATCAAGGAACGAAGTATGATACTAAGTTTTGGGTCAACGGATTCATATGTTAAGATTTTCCCAATTGATGATAAACAGCCAAACTTAAGGGACTCTGCCACTTCGTCCGGTGGTTAAGAGTCTGCAGAATATTTACTCATTTCTTTATCTCCCTTTTCTATTTCTTCTTCTTGTTCGTAAACTTTTACTTGACATTTTTTTGATGAGGAAAGGAAAAGGTAAATGACTAAATGGCAATGAACAGAATCATTTGAAGTGAGGAAAACATTTCCATTAGTGTTTTGCTCACAAAAAAACACAAGGACAAAACATGCAATGATCAAGGTTTCAAATTGTACCTTTAAAGATGCCACGATCAAGGTTTCCAGGCCTTCGGCTTAATATTAATTAATCTTCAACAGAGTTTTTCTTCGACATGAAATCCAATATGTGGTGTCTGTTTATAATTGTACAATATCTAGTATCCGATTCAATTCACAGTTTGACAAAATGGATTCTTAATCTCACTTGAAATCTGGATTTACTTAACTATACTAACCCTATAACATAGAAGCAGTCACTTTTCCAATAAGTTGATTAATTAGAATCACCATCAATATGCCACTTCTGATCCGACATTGGGAAATACCAAATACTACCCTAGTCATTCAAGAAAGATTCAAGCTCTACATCTACCAAAAGAACTCACTGCTTAATTATAATCTGCATTTCACAATTGCAACATGATATGAACTTGAAAGAGTTTAGATCAAACACATTCCCAAAAATGTATCCATCTAGAGAAGAAACGAACACAAAAATACACTTGAGGGTCTCAAATCTTGAGAACAATACATACAAAACAGGACATCCTAAACACACAACATTACTCCCTCAATGACAATAGTCATAGTAATACATTTATTTTAGTTTAATGAAATTAAGATGCTTTTCAACATTAATCATGAGGAAACTCAAATAACAGCATGAGAAGCAGCATTTCATAGCAACAAACCGAAAAGCCAGAATAAACGTCCATACTCATTATACAAACAACACATCATATTCAAATTGTCAGCAAAATAATGTCATTCGATATTCCAATTCAAATATATCCACATCATATATTTAAAGTACAGGTAATAATTACCAATAACTCAGACTCATAGTTCTTGCTCACCTATGGTATAGCATCAAGCCTCCTCGAATACGAATCCACGGCAAAGCCCATCTCCGTTCCCCGGCACACCATCCACCCACCTCCACTCCGTCTTTCCATCCCGTTTTCTTCCCACAACGCCAATCTCCCAACCCTTTTCGCCGAAAAACATACTCTATTTCCCCACCAAACACCTTAAACTTACTACTCTCGATAAAACACCTATACATTTCCATTGGCATTCGTCCTGCCTCTTCCCACTCCAAGCTCTCCAAATCCAAACTCAATATCAAGATCGTTGTGCACGCGCTCTGCATTGCGTACGAGCTTTTTAATCCGCCAACCATGTATACTTTCCGATCATTACCGGCCTTAACCAATCTTGGCGCTTCAAAACATCAAAAATGTCCCCCCATTCGCTTTTCTAACCTAATCCATTGCATTGATTTCTCCATATCCACAATTTTTGTTTTGAACATAGCCCATTGTGATCTCAGGAGACCCCACATCGCATAATGTGAGAATAAAATCTGAAATTAAAACGGGGCTCCGGGGTTTCGATGGTAAATTGGATGAAAACTTGAGCCAATTATTTAAAACACTGGGATTCAAGTTTTCATCTTTAGGGTTCATATATTCAGAATAATACAGAATGGCGAGCTCCGTGAGGACGAGGACTACGTTAAGCGAGCCGGCTAAGACGGAGCCGTGGCGCGACCAAGCTGAGCCGAGCTGAGGGAGGGTTTTGAACTGACCGGTGAGAGGGTTACAAACGACGAGGGCTTTTTGGGAATTTTGTGACGGGGTGTTAGGGTTTTGCGTGGATGCCCAGAGATAGAGGAGGCCGCGGGAGGAGGTGATGGGGTGGAGGGAGGAGAAGGGGAGGAAAGAGAGGGAGAATTTGAGCCATCGATTCGATGCGGGATCGAAGGCTTGGAGGGTGGGATGGGGGACACGTGGCGGTGGGAGGGTTTGAGAGCGAGGACGGAGAGGGGGTGCGATTGGGTGCGGAGGAGGTGGAGGAAGGACGGCGAGGAGAGGGTGGAATAGAGGGCCTTGCAGACGCACTTGGCGGCGGCGATTTGGCGGAGGTGGAGGTGGCTGAAGATCTGGTGGAGGGTTTCTTGGGGAGAGTGTTGAATGGGGACGAGTCCATGGGGGCGGAGATGCGGCGGCGGCACCGGCGGATGCGGCACAGAGAATGGTAAATCTTTGCTTTTTTACTCGATTTTTCAGTTGTCAGAGAAATGATATTTGGTCGGAGATGTGTGTGTGTGTGTGAGAGAGAGAGAGATGTACTTTGTAGACTTGTAGTTGACAGTTGACAATAGTTTTCTTGCTTGGGCTTGGGCCTTGGAATTTCGGTAGTGGTTGTTAATGGGCCATAATCAGGCCTCAAACAGTTACTGCAATCCTATCTTTGGTTTTTTTTTTTGAGGGGAATCCTATCTTTGGTTTAAAATATAAACAGATAATGAAATAAGTACTTTGTGGAAATGAAACTTTAATGTTATTATTTTTGTTACATCTTGTTCTTAATTTGAATTTAGGAGATTTGATTTGATGTTCTTGGTACAATGAACTTCATCCTTGTATTGATGCTAGAATATTCATCCCCATGATTTCACAGATAAAAAGAAAACGTACTCCATGATCCAATCTAATTGAAATTACACCTATGCACTTGAAATTAGATATAAGTTTGTAAATGTTTGAGAGCACTTATGGAATATTATATTTAGACAATGGACTCTCTAGAATGAATTTTTCAAAACTCTTTAATTCTTACTTCTCTACAATGGACATTTCATTCTAAATTAACCACAAATTATTATTGAAACGGATTTTTATAGATTAGCCCGACCTTACCAGATAACATTCAGAAATTAGGCCGGACGAGCCTAATCCAAATTCCTGGAATTATTTCAGACGCGGCCCATTTTGTGATGAGTATAAAACCTGGACTGATCCAAGCCCAATTCAAGACCAGATTAAAGAGCTATATATTCTCTGTCACTTTGATATTATAATATAAAAAACAATAGATATTATGGGTGTCCCAAATGGTGTCAGCCTCGGGATTCTGCGTGGCCCACTTGAATCTGAGCGTTATCCACACGTAGGGGGGTAGTAGATCTACCCACTTGGGTATTTATCCAGATGGGTTATACTGTTAGATCAACACATACACATACACATCCGTGGGTGTGTGTTAATCCGATAGTATAAAATCCACTTAAGACTTAGTGGGTAGCGTGCAGAAAGATCGACTAACCCACAGGTAGACATTCTTGAATATTCAATGTCCACCCGACATCAATCACGTGGTAGGCTTTCTTTGAGGGATTCTACAAAATAATTGTTCGATAAATGAATATAAAAATCAATGCATATCAAATATCTACATTTAATAACTCAAAGGCCTCATTCAAGAAAAAAACATTGAGACCATTGCAATTTTTTTTTTTTTTTAAGTTTAACATCATGTGTTTCAATTTTAATTTTATTATAAATATACACATATAATTTACAATTAAATATTTAAAAATACATATTATATATTAGCGTTTCCAAAATCAACGGCCTCAACAAAGTCAATTTGACCCCTTTCAAAGAAACATTTATTTTCATAGTTATATAACTATTTATGGTAAATGTACTTTTCCTTAAAATCTGACCTTTTTCTAGAAATAAAAAGTATTTAACAATTACTAACAACAACAACAACAACAACAAACTAAGTCTTAATCCTACTACGTAGGGTAAATTTATACGGATCATATCACGTCATCGTTTACGGTCACAATCCATATTTTCATTTATTTCAGGTATAATATGTCTTGTTTAATAGCTTTTTTCCAAGTCTTTTTAGGCTCGCTTTTGATTTGTGTGAGTGATTCTACCTTCTAAACATCGCACAAGTGCATCTAAAGGTCTCCTATAAATATGTTCAAACCATCTTAATCGTGTTTCTCTAATTTTCTCATCTATTGGTGCTACTCCCACTTTGTTTCTAATGTGTTCATTTCTTATTCTATCTAATCTAGTGTCCGCACATCCACATCCATCAACATTCTCATCTCTCGCTACCCTCATTTTTTGTTCGTGTTCATATTTAGTTGCCCAACATTCCGCTCCATAAAGCATTGCGGGCCTTATGGCGTTTTATAAAATTTACCTTTCAATTTTAATCGTATTTTACGCGCCACAAAGGATGAAAGATGCACTCCTCCATTTATTCCAACTCAAATGCCGGATCCTATGTGTGACATCTTTATTGATTTCTCCGTTCTCTTCAATTATAGATCCTAAGTATTTAAAACTCTTTTGTTCTACTCACTTCATGTCCATCAATTTTAACCTTCGTCTCAATATTCTGTTGTTTTTACTAAAGTGGCATTCCATGTATTCTTTTAGCCCTACTTATAGTAAAACTTTTGATTCGAAAGTGCTTTCTCCAAACTTCCAATTTTGCATTTACTCATTTCTTTGTTTCATCAATTAAAACTATATCGTCCGCAAATATCATACATTCGGGGATGGATTTTTGTAAGTGTTTAGTGATTTCATCAATTATTAGGATAAAAAGGTAAAGGGTTAGAGCGGATCCCCGATGCAAATCTATAGTGTTTGGGAATTCACTAGATATTCATGTTGGTGTCTTTGATACATGTTATATCATCATACATATCTTTTATAACATCTATGTAAGCTATTTTTATTCCTCTTTTTTCTAATACGCGCCACATTATATCCCGGTTGACTCTATCGTATGTATTTTCAAGGTCAATAAAAATTATATGTAAATCTTGTTTTCTCTCGTTATATTATTCACATAATCGTTTAATTAAGTGTATAGCTTCAATTGTGGACCTTCCCGACATGAAGTCAAATTGATTATCTAATATACTTAGTTTGATTTCTTATTTTGCTTCTATAACTCTTTCCCATAGTTTTCATTGTATGACTTATTAATTTAATTCCCTAGTAATTTGCACAATTTTTGTATATCCCCTTTGTTTTTATATATAGGTATCAATATACTTTTCGCAAATAAATAAAATATTGAAAGAGCTTAATACGGTTTGAGATACACATAGAGGGGTCGTCGTCAATGTTGCCGGAGTTTTTTACAAAGTTTGAAAGTGGGTAAGAGGATATAGAGGATAAGAGAAAAAGAAAGAGAAATAAGTCAAATAACATGTTGGAAGGGTATGAATGTCTTTGTTCTGCTTAATGGCTAAATACATTTATTTTCGTAAGAAGACTAGTTTTCATCTTTTCATTATAAAAGTGGTTATTATGGCCCATTACCACAAGTTTAAAACATTTTAGTAAATCGATTTTAGTCCATTTATTACCATTTGACACCCTAATGTTTCTTTTGCGATCTTTTTTATTTGAGTAGTTACATAGTTCCATGTATCATCGGTTTTATTTCGCACCAAAATCCATC
The DNA here is from genome assembly GCA_016081115.2 of Rehmannia glutinosa. Taxonomy (NCBI): domain Eukaryota; kingdom Viridiplantae; phylum Streptophyta; class Magnoliopsida; order Lamiales; family Orobanchaceae; genus Rehmannia; species Rehmannia glutinosa. The sequence goes on from JABTTQ020001364.1 coordinate 188,537, forward strand.
TTTTCGATTTTGCCCTTTTCGAATCGGAAAGCTCAAAGACAATAATAAAGGTGCGGAATGTAAACAACACACGTCGATTTAAAGAGGTTCAACCCACTTAGGGCCTAATCCTCTACCACCCCAAAGATATCCGGGATGGATTTTAAAAAGAAAAAGAATTTTATTAATTACCAAAATTAATACAAATTCAACTTACAACACCTCAAAGAGCATCACACTCTTCTTCAACAACACCTTTGGAGATTACCACAATCTCCCTTTGAAGATCACCACAATCTTCCTTCAACAACACCTTGTGAAGATTACCACAATCTTCAACCTCAAGAATACCAAATTCTTCAACACCTCAATAAGAAGATCACCACAATCTTCTTGCACCTATCACCTAGATCATCCAAGTGTGTTCTTACCACAAGAACACTCACAAGGATATCTTGTGTTGAATGATAACCAAAAATCAAGATTACAACTCAATAATGAATAATACAATTTGAGTGCAAAGTGTAATCAAGAATAGCTAGACCTCAAGGATGTGAAAGTGATAAGCTAGGCAAATTTACAACAAGAATAATAACAATGAAAGACCAAGTATTTTGAAGTGTATCTTGTTGTGTTATATCTCAATTGTTGTATTGGTTTGCTCCAAAACTTCCTCTATTTATAGGAGATGATTGATCAAGCTAGGCTCTCTTGGAGATTGAAAATCTCTGAGAAAAATACAATTAAAATTAAGAATATAGTTGTTAGAAATCAATCCCACAAATTAAGAAATGTGTCAATTGTCAAACGGTCGTATTTTTTTGTCAAAGCACGGCACGTCGTATTTAAATAAGAGAATTGAAGAACACTTTGAAAATTTCAACAGGCGACCGATCGACATACCCGGAAGGTGCCGGCCGACCCAACTCAACCGGTCCCCTAACTCAAAAATGCAAGGTCCAAGTTCTGTTTCAACACGAACTTGCAGTCTACCGTCGACCCCTAGCGCGGCCGGCCGGCGGACTGATCGGCGCCTTGCATGAGGCGTCGGTCGACTGCTGATTTTCCTTCCGTCTCATTTTTTTATTTCAAAAATCATCTTCAGTCACGGGTTGCCCTATAGGGCGACGGTCGACCACGAGACAAAAATGTTGTCCAATTTTTGTCGAAAAATAAAACTCAAGAAATACTCGAAAATTTAGTAAAAACATTTTAAACCAATCGGGAGTATTTAGACAACATTTAGAAATCTTGTTTAGGAGTAAAAACCCATTGACATAAAATCATTAAAAGTGTTATCCATTATTATCGAAAATAAACTTGAGGAAATACTCCGGAAAATATTAAAACCATTTTAAATCATTTAGGAGTATTTGAACAACCTTTAAAAGCATTGTTTTGGTGACAAAATAAGATAATCAAAATTAAGATAAAAACATGTATCAAACAATCTCCCCCTTTTTAATGATTACAAACCAAAACAATTTTTACACAAACTAAGAGAGCAATTTTTAGAAATGATTTTCGGTAAAAACATTTGACCGTTTGGAAGCAACCAAAATTTCCAAAATATTAAAGCAACCAAGTAGAAGTAAATATATTCAATAATAAGCACAAGCTCCCCTATCAACAAGCATATCAAAAATAATGTAAAAGCAATTTTTCCATAAGCTAAAAGCTTTAGCTTTTACAATTTGTTCAAGAGCTTATAAGCTCCCCCTGTCACAAAACATCATTCGACAATTATATAAGTCCATCAAGCAATAATTGGACTAAAGATAAATCACAACATATGGCTTTTATGAGCCATAGCTTATAGCTTTTTATAACAAGCTTTTATTAGCTTTGAGCTAATGAGCCAATATCCTGTTTCTCCCCTTTGGAATCATCAAAAAGAATGTTAGGATGATAAAAATATCATACAAATATAGCAAAGTGCGCAAACGAGACGGTTTATCAACCATTTGAGCAAGTTATGTTTAAAAACCAAAGAAAAAGGGAGAAATGTAACATAAGAAGTCCATAAGCTCATTAGTAGCTAAAAACATGATTTCAAAAAGATTTTAATACATTTTGAAGCAAGAGAATCATGTAGAAGTTGAAAATTTCATTGCAACATTTCATCGAACACCTTGTGTGCGTAAAAAAATAAAAGAGGTTGTATATAGCCCTTGTAAATGTTTCAAGCCATAAATTTTCATAACATCATCAATCATCCTCATTTCAAAGCTCAATAAGATCATATGCAACATATGCAACATTTGTTCATCAAATAAGAGGCTCAACAAAGAGATTCTCAAGGGTTCAATCCAATTGAGATAATATAAGCCAAAAAGATCAAGGCATTACAAATGCCAAAAATTAGAGCATCCATCAAGTGATACAAGTCATGCCTTAAACAATATATGTATGATATATCGAATGTCCCAACATATCCATCTAAGCATAATGATCAAAGCATTAAAAGAAGCACTTTTACCATCAAGTACTTCATACCAATTTCAATCAATGCTAAATTAGAGTATTTTTACCATCAAATACTCCAAAAAAATACCATGATCACTCACAAGTCATCATTAACTTGCAATTTTAAACCTTTCAAGAAAACAAGCAAATATCATTAGTGCAAGAGAGTTTTACAAAGTTCATAAAAATACAAAGCAACATGAATGAAAATGCTAGAAAGTAAAGGGGGTGGGGAACATCATTCCTCATCCGAGGAGAAGCAAGATCCGGGAATAAAGTCCTTGATGAATTTCTTCAACTTGCCGATAGACTTTTGCATTTTGGAGGTCTTATGCTCCAAAGCCTCATACCTCGTTTCATGAAAAGCCCTCATCTCATCAAATTCGAAGCTTGGGTATACCTCCTAGGTGGTTGAGCACCGAGTATTACCCTCCGGATTGCTTTCAGTTCACCTTCCTCCGCCAATCTTGCGGCCTCGGCGTCATCAAAGTAGTCATTAGGATCGAGGAATCTTGACCTCTTCCTCTAGCCATTTTAGTTGGTCGGATGTCCATATTCTTGCGCATCGTGACTATTTGGGAGATGTTATCAATGTCAAAGTCATTTTGAAACACCTCGAGTTACACTCGACGAAAGGTAGTCGATTGAATAAGAAGTTTACAAATCAATTTTTCCCATAACCAACTTCTTATTACCGAGGTGATGGACTCAATTAGACATTGAATAAGTATGGCGCCATAGTTAAGTGGTTCCTCAGCAATCTTATAAATCAAAAAGTAATCCATGTTCTTAGGCATATTTCCCGACTTACCACAAATGCAATATCGGACAATGACCGATAAAATATGATGCTCAAGTGTCATTGCCAATAAAGAATACTTTGGCCATACTCCCAAATACGTCTTAACTTCTTTCATCGACACCCCCAACATTTCATCATTCCAAGTCCCACAAGATAAATAGTCCCAACACTTCTCTAACATGTAAAAGCCAAATATCATTGGGAGTCCATCTAAAATGGCGACCCCTTTATAAGCAAATTTACGGCTATCGCTTTCCTTTCGACATCATATTCCACCCACATATTGGCATAAAAGAGTTGGATAATATCATCATCATACAAAACATAAGCATGCTCCCATAAATACATCAACCTTGCTCCTCAAGGAATCTCTAATGGTAGGATATTCATTGGTAAATGAACTAAAACGACACATTTTAGTTCGAGCAATAGATTTTCCTCCCATCCCCGAATCCTCATAGTACCATTTCGCATACTTATTGATGAAATTAAGCACATTGTGGGAATTAGGAGCTTGAGGAATAAAAGATTTTTACCTTTCGCCCACGGCAAATTTGGAGCGAAATTGTTCATTAAGCTCGGCAATTTGGGCCCGAGAGAGAATGGGATTTTGAACATCATCACCTTCTTGAGCTACGTTTCTCCGGGCGCTCGGAGATCCCTTTGTTCGGCTTCTTCTTGCCGATTTCTTGAAGAACCCTCTCGCCCCTTCTACGCTTGGAGATGGGATTTCGACCGGTGGAATTCTTTGGAGGAGCCATATATGTAAGATTCTTGTGAAAATAAGGAGATTAGCAACAAGAATCGTGAAAAATGATGAAGAATTGAAGATTTTAGGAGAAAGGGGATGAAAGAATCGCCAAGGGTTTTGAGAAATTTCTGCGTCTGTTTAAGGCGAAGACGAAGCGAATTTAAGTTGAGAAATTGCCATGGGCGTCGGTCGAGGTAGGGTGCGACGGTCGGCGTGACGGCACGCCGTCGCCCCTGCTTTGGCCGTCCCAGTCTGCAATTTTTTTGTTCTCGCATTTTCAAAAATTTGATTTTTCACCCCAAAAGTTTTAAAACTTTGCAAAAGATAATCTTGGATCAAGTTCAACAAATATGGGTTTCGGGAAAACATATATACGAGAAAATCGAGACTTAACAAGTAGTGTCTTTTAAGAGAATATTTGCAAAAATTATTTAGAGGCACTTAAGGGGTTAGAATGAAATATCTTGAAAAAAATGTGCATAAGCATATTATTGAGTTCTAAGAAAAATACGAGTGAACATTGCCTCGATAGTTTAAGAAACTTGATGTGAAATAGCCAATGAATATGAGATATAAATATCTACACAATTCTTAAACAAAATATGCACAAAGACACAAGTGTAGGCAAGTGATAGGAGATATCAAAAAGCTTATGCTACACAAGTACAAAAGAGATGATAAACCACATAGGTCTAATTAAATGCACAAGAGTTTTAGAAATATCATGCAAGGTCTTCTTTCAAAATTTTGAAACTCACAAATATATTCAAGACCTAAATTAAAAAAAAAACTTATTTGAAAACTCATTTTACAATTAAGACACAATTAAAAATATGCATAAAATTAAAATAAAATGCATATATAAATGGGGAGATACGGTTTACCAATTATGTCGTTTCCATGGGTTATGTCTTTCCCATTGTTGATGATGTCTTCCCTTGAGAAGTCACTTTGTTGATGATGACTTTTGATTACTCCATTTCAGGTTTGTTACCTTCCCATTGTTGATGGTTTCTCCTTCTTTGAAAATCATCTTGTTGATGATTTCTTTGCCATTTCCAAGATTGTTTTCTTCCATTTTTGATTATATTTTATTCTTGGAAATTTGCGTTGTTGAAAATAGTTTCTCCTTCTTTGATCAAATGAATCGATCATTTGATGCCTTCTTGGCGGTATGAATTTTCTTCGATCATTATTTCGCCAAGTACCTAATATGACATTGTTTTGTGGTACCCTCATGTGTTTGGGTCCTTTGGGATTAGTCTTGAGACTTTTAGGTCTCAACAATAATTAGAGCTATTTCTAGCTCGACAAGAATTAACCGTATGACCCTTTTTGCATAATAAAAGCAAGTAATAATTTTAGGAGCATAATGGCCAACATGCGTAGTGACTTGATCCTTTTTCATATGGTTAATAACATTAGGCTTATGATCAAGTCCATTATCACAATTATGAATATCAACACTATTGGACATTTTATTGGTACTCAAGTTTGATTTTGATAAATCATTTTTCAAGCAATTAATATCCTTAACAAGAGTACTATTTTCTTTTTCAAGGTTTCTAACCTTGTCAAGTGAGTGTGGTGGTGTGAGCACATGATAGTGATTTATAGGAAGTAAATAAACTATCCTTATCATTTTTCAAAACATTGAATTCCTTTTTCAAATTTTTGTATTTAACAAGTAAGCTTTGGAATTCATTTTGAAGTTCATCATAATCATTTTGCAAATCACTATAATCATTTTGAATAACAATATCATAGGAAGTAGATGGTTTAAGACATACCTCGTTTTCTTGATGCCCATAAAACAATATTCAATTTCTTCATAGTTGGAAGTTGTAAGAGGGCATTCCTTAAATTTGAGCTTGTATCCCTTTGAAAGTAGATGCTTTTGTTTGACTCCTTTCATTTGCAAATACTCCATAGATGGCTTCTAATTTTTGCCATACTTCATATGTCGATCGAATTCCTACAATATGTTCATGTTCCAAATTAGTAAATGAACAATGCAAAATATTTAGAGCCTTACCATTTAAGGAGATGATTTTCTTATCTTCATCATTTAGCTCTTTGAGGCCTTTGGAGGTGTGTGGTGTAACTTTCATCGGAATGGATTCTCCATTTATGACGGTGTTCCAAATATCAAACCCGCAACCTTGTAAATAGCATTCCATTCATTCTTTCCAAAATATAAAATTTTTGGAATCAAACCGAGGTGGCTTGGTGGTGGAGGTCGGATAGATGAGCTTTGTTCGTAGCGAACGATCGTTTCTCTTTACTCGCGATGTGAAACGAGCTTGCCAAAAGTTTGACTTTGATACCACTTGTAAGTCAGCGCTACGATGTAATCTAGAGGGGGTGAATAGATTATCTCCATCTTTTCGATTTTGCCCTCTTTTTTGAGCGAAATCTCAAAGACAATAATAAAGGTGCGGAATGTAAACAACACACGCGCCCGATTTAAAGAGGTTCAACCCAGGGCCTAATCCTCTACCACCCCAAGATATCAGGATGGATTTCAAAAAGAAAAAGAATTTTATTAATTACCAAAATTAATACAAATTCAACTTACAAACACCTTGAAGAGCACCACACTCTTCTTCAACAACACCTTTGGAGATTACCACAATCTCCCTTTGAAGATCACCACAATCTTCCTTCAACAACACCTTGTGAAGATTACCACAATCTTCAACCTTGAAGAATACCAAATTCTTAAACACCTCAATAAGAAGATCACCACAATCTTCTTGCACCTATCACCTAGATCATCCAAGTGTGTTCTTACCACAAGAACACTCATGAGGATATCTTGTGTTGAATGATAACCAAAAATCAAGATTACAACTCGATAATGAATAATACTGATTTGAGTGCAAAGTGTAATCAAGAATAGCCTAGACCTCAAGGATGTGAAAGTGATAAGGTAGGCAAATTTACAACAAGAATAATAACAATGAAAGACCAAGTATTTGCTTGAAGTGTATCTTGTTGTGTTATATCTCAATTGTTGTATTGGTTGCTCCAAAACTTCTCTGTTTATAGGAGATGATTGATCAAGCATAAGCTCCTCTTGGGGATTGAAAATCTCAAGAAAAATACAATTAAAATCAAGAATATAGCTGTTAAGAAATCAATCCCACAAATTTAGGAAATGTGTCTGTTTGTCAAACGGTCATATTTTTGTCATCAAAGCCTAGGCGACGGTCACACGAAATAAGAGAATTGAAGAACACTTTGAAAATTTCAACAGGCGACCGGTCGACAAGGCTCGACCGGGGTCGACCCATGTCTCAACCGGTCCCCTAACTCAAAAATGCAAGGTCTGAAGTTTTGTTTCAACACGAACTTGCGGTGCAGTCGACCCACTGGGCGGCCGGTCGACTTGGCCGACGCCGAAGCGTCGTCGGACTGCCTGATTTTCCTTCCATCTCATTTTCTATTTCAAAAATCATCTTGGTCACGGGTTGCCCTATAGGGCGACGGTCGACCACGAGACAAAATTGTCGATTTTTTGTCGAAAATAAAACTCAAGAAATACTTGAAAATTTAGTAAAAACATTTTAAACCAATCGGGAGTATTTAGACAACATTTAGAAATCTTGTTTAGGAGTAAAAACCCATTGACATAAAATCATTAAAAGTGTTGTCCATTATTATCGAAAGAAAACTTGAGGAAATACTCAAGAAAAATATTAAAACCATTTTAAATCATTTAGGAGTATTTGAACAACCTTTAAAAGCATTGTTTTGGTGACAAAATAAGATCATCAAAATTAAGATAAAAACATGTATCAAACAACATGGACTAAGTATTGTTCACAGCTTTTGGCTTTTAAAAGCCCTAACTTATAGCTTTTCTTATGAGCTTATTTTCGCTTCTTTAACCATATGAGCGTTTTTCTGTTTTCTCCCCTTTGGAATCATCAAAAAGAATGTTAGCACGATAAAAACATCATACAATAATATCAAAGCGCGCAATTGAACCGATTTATCGAAAGCATATTGAGCATTTAAGCTTAAATTCGAATAAAAGGAAAAAATTGCTCATTTGATTTGTAAAAGCTCATTTGATTGATAAAACATGATCTCTATAAACTTATAAAACTTTTCAAATCAAGAGAGTCATGTAGGTGATGAGTTTTTCATTGAAACATTTTGTCGAACACTTGGCGTGCATTGAATAAAACAAGATAAATATAACGCCTTTGTGATTCGTTTAAGCCAAAAAATTTCATCACCAATTTCAATACAACAATATTCATTCATCATCAATCATCATAAACAACATATTAATACAAGAATTTCAACAAGATATCAAGATACAAGCACATTATCAAGGGTTCAACCCAATTGAGATTAAAAGGAGAAATTCTTACCATTTAATCGTAAAAATGAACAATGATGATGATAATCGAACCTCATGAAGTCAAAATATAAAATGTATGCAATAAAATAAATTTGAAGTGAAATTTGTGTGAAAAATGCGTAGGGGACGAAAAATGAACACAAAAGACCAAAAATGATGGCGAGAAGCGAAGCGTTTTTATCAATTTTTTGGTTAAAGGCGACGATTGGGGGTGGGAGACCGTCGACATCATGGGCGACAGTCAGCGCTTCCCCAAAGCGGCCAGTGGTTCTTCTGTTTTCCAAAAATCCGAATTTTCAACCAAAAATATGATTTTTCGCCCCTAAGTTTTAAAACGTGCAAAAATACAATCATAGACCTCATTCAATATGCATTATGCCTAACCGAGCTCGTATTGACGCAAAAGTCTCGGAAGATAGCGGTTTGTAAAAATGTCCGCTAATTGACCTTGAGATGGTACAAAAAATATCTCAATTTTTCGTTTTGAAACACAATCTTAGAAAATGATGTCGAATCTCAATATGTTTAGTAAAGTTATGATGAACCGGGTTTTGAGCAATATTTATAGTGGATATGTTATCACAAAAGATAGGAACATTTTCAAAAGAACATTTATAATCCGCTAAAGTTTATTTCATCCAAAAAGTTGAGTACAACAAATTGCGAAATATATTCGCCCCGGCCGTTGAAAGTGAAACACAATTTTGCTTCTTTGAAAACCAAGAAACTAGGCAATCGCATAACAATTGACATGATCCAGGAAGTACTTTTCCGATCATCAATATTTCCCATAATCCAGAATCACTATAACCTTTAAGAGAAAAATTTTCATTCTTTGGATAGAATAGACCATATTGAATAGTGTCTTTCAAATATCTAAAAATTCTTTTTAACGACACTCATATGAGATTCTTTGGGATTGCTTTGAAAATGAGCACATAGGCATACGACATGAAGAATGTCCGGTCTACTAGCGGTTAAATAAAGTAAACTACCAATCATACCTCGATATTTGGATTCATCAACCGACTTGCCTTTTTCATCTTTGTCAATCTTGGCGTTTGTTGCCATTGGGGTAGAGGCGGTTCTTCCTTCTTCCATGCCAAATTTCTTCAAACGCTCCTTTGTATATTTTGATTGAGAAATATAAATTCCTTCTTGGCATTGCTTAATTTGAAGTCAAGGAAAAGTTGAGCTCCCCCATCATACTCATTTCAAATTCACCTTGCATTAACTTAGAAAATTTCTTGCACAATGATTCATTAGTAGCACCAAAAATAATATCATCAACATAAATTTGCACTAATAAGCAATCTTGCCCTTTTTAAAAACAAAAAGTAGTATCAACTTTACCTCTTATAAAACTATTTTGCAAAAGAAAAGAGCTAAGTCTAGCATACCATGCACGGGTGCTTGTTTTAAACCATATAAGGCCTTTTTAAGTTTATAAACATCATTAGGCTGAAAATTTTCAAACCCGGAGGTTGTTTTACATAGACTTCTTCTTGAATAATACCATTTAAAAATGCGGATTTTACATCCTTTTGGTAAAGCTTGAAATTTTTAAAACAAGAATAGGCAAGTAAAATACGAATAGCTTCTAAACGTCTTCGGGTGCAAATGTTTCATCATAATCAATACCTTCTTCTTGACAATAACCTTGAGCTACTAACCTTGCTTTGTTTCAAACAATATTGCCTTGGTCATCGAGCTTGTTAAAAATACCCATTTTGTACCAATAATGGTTTGAGATGGAGGACAAGGTACTAATTCCCATACATCATTCCTTTCAAATTGATTGACTCCTCTTGCATTTCTAAAAACCAATCCTCATCTTCAATGACTTCCTTAGCATTTTTAGGCTCTTTTTGAGATATAAGAGCTTTCTCGGCAAATTTTCCTCGAGTCATTACTTTATCAAGGGGATCACCAATAATAAGATCTTTTGGGTGATCTCCCTTAAATTTCAATGCTACGGGAAGATTCGAAGTACCACCTTTATCTTCTTGAGGAACATTTGAGCTTGAAGGTTGATCATTTTGAGTTTCATCTTGAACAATGGGTTCAACAATATCCTCTTCATCACTTTCATCATTGGGTATCCTTTCAACACCGAAGCTTCATTGAATTTGGCATGGATGGATTCTTCAACAACCCCACTAGTCTTATTGTAAACCCAATATGCTTTGCTCTTGGTTGAATACCCATAAATATTCCTTCATCGGCCTTAGGATCAAGTTTGTCTAATTGATCCTCAGTATTCAAAATAAAACATTTACATCCAAATATTTTGAAATAACTAATATTTGGAGTTCTTCCTTTCCAAAGCTCATATGGAGTTTTATTCATTTAGGACGAATATAAACTCGATTAATGACATAGCAAGTGGTACTTACGGCCGGCCCAAAAATATTTTGGAAGTGAAAATTCATTTAGCATGGACAGGCTCATTTCTTGAAGTGTCAATTCTTCCTTTCGGCTACTCCATTTTGTTGAGGTGTCCTTGGAGCCGAAAAATTATGACTATATCCCTTGGTTTCACAAAAGACTCTAAATTCGCCGTCAAATTCTCCTCCTCGATCACTTGAATAGACTTAATAGTATCTTCCTTTTCATTTTCAATAAGTCTACACAACTTAACAAACTCATTAACGGCATCGCTTTTATTTGTAAGAAATAGAGCCCAAGTATATCTAGAAAAATCCTCAACTATAACAAAAAAGTGTAATGTTTTCACTTAGACTTGCCAGTACCAATATCCCCATACAAATCAAGATGAAGCATTTGTAGGGTTTGGTAGTGGAAATTTCATTTTGGGCTTAAAACTACTCTTAACTAATTTGTTCTTTTGACAAGTGTTACATAAGCCAAGATTTTCAAAATTCAATTTGGGTAGTCCTTTTACATGTTGGTTTTTGTAAATAGTTTGCAAATTTTGTATCCAACATGTCCAAGTCGCCTATGTCATAAACTAGTTAAATCATTATTGGCGACAAGACAAGAAACATTTTGACTAACCAAATTACTTGTACAAATTTTGTAAAGATTGCCTTTTTCTAATTGCTTCACAAATAATTTTATCATTTTGGAAATAAGGCATTTTTCTTTATTAAAAACAACATTATAATTTGGATCACAAAGTTGGCTAACACTTATCAAATTGAACTTAAGCCCTTCTACTAAAAGAACATTACTAAGAGAGAAAAGAGTTACCAATTTCTCCATTTCCAAGAATTTTTCCTTTGCCATTTGCGAACATGACCATACCCTCTTCTTGGAGCTTGATATTGGTAAAAATTCTCTCTTTCCGGTCATATGGCATGAACATCCGCTGTCCACGAGCCATTTTGAATCTTCCATTGTTGTTATAGCCCTATAACCTACAAATGAATTATTTTTAGGTACCCTATAATTTTGGGGTCCATGGGAGTTAGCTTGAGACCTTTAGGTCTCCAATAATAGCTAAAATTATTCTTCAATTTACAATTGCTAGCATAGTATCCATTCTTACCACAATAAAAATAAGTAATAATACGAGGACTACTAGCACGTACAAAGGTTGGACCTTGGTCTTTTTCTTAAAAAAAAAAGCATTTTGAAAAGGTTTGTAACCAAGTTCTAATTTAGAATGCTCACCTCATTGTGCATCTAAAATTTTTGTGACTTTATCCGTACTTAAATTGAATCGATGCACATCATTTTTCAAATTTTCAATATCATTTGTGAGCGTTTGTTTTTCGGTTTCAAGAGTACGGACCATAGTAAGAGTAATAGCATGAGCCTTATCAAAGAGAATCATAGGAAGTAAATAATTTATCTTTTTCTAGTTTAAGCTCTTTATGCTCCTTTTTCAAATTCTTGTATTTAACAATCAAATTTTGAAACTCATTTTGCAATTCATCAAAATCACATTGTAATTCATCAACTAGGGAAGAAGATGAAGCATTAGAGCGTACCTCGGTATTTTCATCGTCTATGGCCATAAGACCATGTTCGGATTCTCCTTCCTCGTCGGTTGTTTCAAGTAATTCATCCCAAGTTTTGACGCCCCGCATTTAACGCCTTCTTTTTTTGGGAAAAGGGCTTTTCTTCTTTTGTTCATCTTCCACTAATTTTGGGCAATCGGCTATGTAGCCCGGATTTCGCATTTGAAACAAGAATTGTCTCTAGGCTTTCTTTGCTTTATTTTTGTTTACAAATTTTGCAAATTTTCTAACAAGAGCCACCGTTTTTCTTCATCATCCTCATCACTAGCATAATAAATATTATTTGAAGAAGATGTTAAGCCTTTAATAATATTTTGCGTACCCGATTTAAGATAGGTGGATGGTTGAGAATTTTCTCTCCTTGAGATATACTTCATAAATGAGGAGGTTCCCAATGAGCTCATCAAACTTGAGTGTCTCAAGATTTTGAGCTTCGTTATTGCCGTCACCTTTTCGGACCATGAGGCAGGAAGGGCATTCAATACCTTGGTCACCTTGTCTTCTTCGGGAGATGACCTTTCCAAGAGCCACAAGAGGATTGACAATGTTGTCAAAGCCTTTCCACCATTTTTGATATGATTTCACCATCATGCATATTGAAATTTTCAAAGTCTTTCACAAGCATTGTTTTTCTTGCTTGCTTCACTTTCTTTGTGCCCTCATAGATGGTTTCTAATTTTTCCCAAACTTCATGTGCCGACCGTATGCCTCTTATGCGATTATATTCGGTGGCGGTAAGAAGCAATGTAAAATGTTTAAGGCCTTACCGTTTAGAGAGAAAGCCTTCTTGTCATTTTCATCGTACTCCTTGAACTGGGAGAGTGGTACCATCCTCAATTTTTTGTTGGTTGAGCAACTCCTTCAATGACCACATTCCAAATATCAAATCTGCACCCTTGTAGAAAGCACTACATGCGGTCTTTCAGAATGTGTAGTTGTTGGCGTCGAATAGTGGTGGCTTGTTGGTGGAGGCGCGGTGGTGAGATAAAGCGTCATTCGTAGTCATGGATCTTTCCTCTTTACTGGAGCAGAGCTAGCCAAGAGTTTGACTTTGATACCACTTGTTAGTCCAGTGGCTACGATAATCTAGAGGGTGAATAGATTATACCGATTTTTCGCAAATCGCCCTCTTTTCGAATGAACAAGTAAATGACAAGAATGTAAATGCGGAAATTAAACAACACTCGTTGATTTATAGAGTTCGACCCACCTAGGGCTTAATCTCTACCACCATAGTATCTCAGGATGGATTTCAAAAAGAAAAAAAAAGATTTTATTAATTTCCAAAATTAATACAACACCTTGAGGATTACCACAATCCTCTTACAACACCTTCAAGAAGATTACCACAATCTTCCTTCACCACCTTTGAAAAGTACCACAACACCTATCACCTACATCACCCAAGTGTATTCTTACCACAGAATACTCATGAGGATGTCTTGTGTTGAATGATGGACAAAATTCAAGATTACAACTCTATAAAACCAATACAAAAGATTGAGTGCAAAGTGTAATCAGAATCAAAAGCCTAGACCTCAAAAGATGTGCAGTGAAAGTGCTTGGGCTATTGCAAGTAAAGAATATAAAAATGAAAGCTTGAGAATTTGCAGATTTCTTGTTGTGTATTTTGCTTGTATGTGTTATATCTTGTGTCTTCAATTCATCCTCTATTTATAGGAAGTCTTCACCAACATAGGCTCTCAACATAAGCTCCTTCCTCTTCACTTTTGTCTACAAAAAAGAGGATCACAAGATGTAGAAATATTGTACAAAATAAAAGTAAATCTCATTTGATAAGGATTGCAACGGTTGGAATTTTTTTGTCAAAAATAACATAGGCGACGATTGCCTGTAATAAGATTTGAGCGTTTTGAAAAAATAGTCGATCCAGTACAAGTCGAAGGGGGTCGGCCGAGTCAGGGGTCGTGATGCGACAAGTAGTCGCTGCAGGGTCGACGTATTTCTTTGAACTTGATCCCCCTCTCTATTTTTTTGATTGATGCGTTCTGTTTCAATATTTGAGTTCTTCTTGCAGTCGATATTTTGGCGACAAATCGGCCTCGATTTTAAATGTTGTCAATTTTTATCAAAAATAAACTTCCAGAAATACTCCAAAAAATTAGTAAAATATTTTAAATCTGGGAGTATTTTGACAGCATTTATAAACATTTTTTTAGTGCAAAAAAACCAATTTAAACAAAACCAACAAAAGTATTGTCCATTTTTATCGAAAAATAAATTCTAAGAAATACTCCAAAAAATTAGCAAAATATTTTAAATCATTTAGGAGTATTTGGACAACATTTATTAACATTGTTTTGGTATAAAAACTCATTTAAACATAATCATCAAAATCTTGATAAAAACATTTATCTAACACACATTCGAGCTACACTAACTCTGTCATCTTCCTCTTTCACCCCAACCCATTAACGATACAACAAGGTTTTCAACATCAACAATCTCAACCTAAAATATCTAAACTTAAACTAATGCAACAAAAAATATAAAATTAATCGAGTTGAACTTGTAGATGTTTTTCCGTTCCTTGATCGTCGGAATCGAGGTCATTAATGTAAGTCAAGTGCTCACGATAATCTAGATAGGGGTGAATAGATTATCTCCATCTTTTCGATTTGCCCTTTTTTTCGAACAAAACAAGCCAAGACAATAATAAAGGTGTGGGAAGTAAACAACACGCGTCGATTTATAGAGTTCAACCCACCTAGGAACTAATCCTCTACCACCCCAGTATATCCAGGGATGGATTTCAAAAAAGAAAAAGATTTTATTAATTACCAAAATTAATACAACACCTTACAACATCACCGTGATGTGAAGATTATCAATCTCAACCTTGAAGAATACCAAATTCTTCAACACCTCCAATAAGAAGATCACCACAATCTTCACTTTAACACCCTAGATCATCAAATGTGTTCTTACCATTGAAGAACACTCACAAGGATATCTTGTGTTGAATGATAAACAAAATTCAAGATTACAACTCGATAATGAATAATACAAATTTGAGTGCAAGTGTAATCAAAGAAATAAGCCAAGAACCTCAGTGAAAGACCTTAGGCTATTACAACAAGAATAATAACAATGAAGTACAAATGTGTTTGCTTGAGTGTATCTTGTTGTGTTGTAATATTCTCTCTTATAGTTATTGTGCTTCAAATCTTCCTATATTTATAGAAGATGATTGATCATAGATAGACTCTCTTGGGGACTTGAAATCGTAAAAATGCAAGACAAATGAAGAATATAGGCTATTTAGAAATCAACCCCATGATTTAAGGAAAGTTGTCCGCAAACTCAACGGTTAAGAATTTTGCTGTCAAACAATAGGCGGCGACCAGTAGCGCGTTAAGACAGAAAAAAAGAAATTACATGACAAAAACCATCGGGGTGGCTTAGGTCAGGGGTGCTCGGCCCGAGTGCCAGGAAGTCGCGGCCAGTCGGCCCCCATGGTGGACGGTCACCACCCTTCACAAAATTGCAATACAAAAGAGATTTGTTATGATTTCTCTCATTCGAGTACCCGATCGGCCAGTGCGATCGACCCGATCGACCTTCTTAAAAAAACTTTTCGTCTTTTTTTATTGTTTCAAAACACAACTCAGTACAGGTTGCCCTATAGGGCGACCGGTTGACCTCAAAACAAAGTGTTGTCCAATTTTATATCGAAAATAAACTTCAAGAAATACTCAGAAAAAATAGTAAAAACATTTTAGCCGTCGGAGTATTAGGACAACATTTAGAAACATTATTTTGGTGTAAAAACAAAATCATCAAAATCAAGATAAAACCATTTATCAAACAATCTCCTTTTTGATGATTACAAACCAAAAATAATTTACAAAATCGATTTTGGAAACAAAATAATTTTTACTGGTTAAAAATGAACAATCCGTTGTGAGTGACAACATTCCACGCAACATAATCATAAGGATGGGAGCATAGATTTTCAAAAATATTTTGCAAAAGCTCCCTTATCAACATACACAACAAGAATAATGTAGAAGCAATCAACCAAAAGCTAAAAGCTTCGCTTTTACAACTTGAGCTTAAGTATAAAGAGCTTATAAGCTCCCCTGTCAACAAACATCATTAGACATGAATATGAGTCCATACTACAACAAATGGACTGAGTATAATCCACAACTTATGGCTTTTAATAGCCCATGACATAGCTTCTTTCTTGAAGCTTATATGCCAAACTACATGAGCTAATGAACTTATAACCTATTTCTCCCCTTTGGAATCATCAAAAGAATGTTAGCACGATAAAACATCATATATTCATATCAAAGTGCGCAGCTAAACCGATGTGTCGAGCTATATGAACATTGAAGTTTATAAACCAAATAGGAGGGAAAAGTCGATCATACGACATGTAGAAACATGAAAACTCATTTGATTTGCAAAACATGATCTCTATAAATATATAAGATGTTTGAAATGAGAGAATCATGTAGGTGATGAATTTTTTTCATTGAAGCATTTTATCAACACTTGGTGGGCATCTAAAATAGAAGAAGATATATATAGCCTTGTAAATATAATCAAGCCAAAGTTTTTCATCACCAAAAGCAATTTTACAAATATCATACATCAACAATCATCATTCACAACACAATTATATACAAATTCCATCAATATATCAAGTAGAAGCAATTTCTCAAGGGTTCAACTGATTGAGATAAAAGAGTAAATTCTTACCATTTAATCAGTGAGGATGAGTAACAATGATGATAAACGAGCTAGATAATCCCCCAAAATATGTAATTTATGCAACAAAACTCATTTAAAGTGAATTGTGTGAAATTTGCAAAAGGGACGAAATATAGAAGAAAACCTGTGAAAATGAGAATCTGAGGACAAAACAAATTTTAACCAAAAATCTCATCAGGCCGACCCAGATCAGCGGTGGAGTCGGCGGTCAAGGTTGAGGTTGACAGTGCGGCCCCAGCTATACCGTTTCGGTCTTTATTCTGTCATTTTGAAATTTGATCCAAAAATCAATTTTTAGCCCCTAGGTTTTAAAGCGTGCAAAATGCAAACATAGACCTCATTCAATACAATATGTCATAATCAAGCTCAAAATGAGGTAAAAGACTTCGTGTAAATGGTTGAAAACAAATGTCTGAGTTATCCATGAGACAATTAAACACATCTTAAATTTTCATTTTAGAAACGCAATCCCTAGAAAAGATCACGGAATCTCAATAAATTTGGTTCGATTATGACGAACCTTATTTTAATAAATTGTAATCACGGACTTGTTATCACCAAAAATATGAGCGTTTTAAAATTTTGGATATACAACCATAAGAAGAAGTACTTTCAAATATTTTGAAAAATTCTTTTAACGACAACCTTTAATGAGATTCGTTGGGATATTTTTGAAGTCGAGCATATAGACATAAGGCGTAAGAAAATGTTGAGTCTAAAAGTAATAAGCGAAGATAAACATACCTCGAATGTGTTTGTCACCGATATGCGTTCCTTGACCTTTGTCAATCTTTACATTGGTAGCCGCCCAAAGTTGAGATGATTCTTCCTTCTTCAGTGCCCTAACTTCTCCAAATGTACTTGTGTATACTTTGATTGTGAAATACAACCATTTTCTTGGCATTGTTTAACTAAAAGTCCAAGGAAGAAATTGAACTCCCCATCATGATCTTCTTAATTTCACCTAGCATCAACTTAGAACGATATCTTTTGCAAAAAATTCATTAGTGGCACCAAATCAACTCAAATATGTACTAATAAGCAATCTTGCCCTTTTAAAAGAGAGTAGTATCAACTTTACCTCTTATAAAATCATATTGCAAAAAATAGCTAAGTTTATCAAAACCATACACGGGTGCTTGTTTAAACATCTGAGGCCTCTTATAAAAATCTTGCTTTCAAAAATTTTCAAATCCGGTTGTTTTTCATAGACTCTTTTGAATAAAACCATTTAGAAAAGTAAATTTAACATCCATATGGTAAAGTTTGAAAATTATATTAAAACAAGAATGGACAAGTAAAATCACGAATAACACAAATGTCTACAGTGCAAATGTAACATCAAAATCAATACCTTCTTTTGACATTACCTTTGAGCTACTAACCTCCCCTTGGGGATCAAACTTGTTCAAAATTTCTGCAAAATCTTAGAAGATATCTTTGCACAAGATCATAGTAATATCCAGATAATAGAGACACGATGACAAGTAACTTACATACTATGCTTTCAAACAAATCATCAAAGTTCAATAAGACAAGTTCAAAAAGGCAAGAAAACAATATAAAGTCTCTTTTGAAATTTGAAAAATCGAATCATATAGTTGAGACCTCATTTAAAAGAAGCATTTGAACAAGAGTTTTGATAATAATTAATATGAGTAATCAAATGCATAATTTTTGAGAGAAGGATGAAAATCAATTGTTTTATCAAAAAAATATGATCCTTTACAAGTCTCGGATAAAACAGCTTTGCTCGAATAGTGCCTTTCAAATCGAAAAATCCTCTTAATGGCACTTATGTGAGATGCTTTGAAATATCAAGAAAATCAAGCACATAGGCAAATGGCAAACTACTATATCAAATGCATGAGAAGAATAACAATGGTGGCGTACCTCGATATTTTATGTCTCTCTTGTCAAATAATGAAGATAACCATATATATAAATCCTACACAATTCTTAAAATAAATCTTGCACAATAGCATAATGGTACAAGTGTAGGCTAAGCAATTAGAAATGTCACAAAAATTTTATAAGCATCATACAAGGTCTCATTTCAAAATATTTTAAAACCACAAATATATATTGAAGACTTTAATTTTAAAATAAATATTTGAAAGCTCATTTTGAAAAATTAGGCACAATTAAAAACATGCATAATAACAAAATAAAATGCATATTTAAATGAGGAGATACGGTTTACCAATTCGCCATTTCCATGAGTTTATGTCTTTCCGTTGTTGATGGTATCTTCCTCTTTGAAAATCATCTTGTAGATGATAGCTTCTCCAATTTCTCCATTTCCAGGATTATGTCCTTCCCATTGTTGATAATGTCTTTCTCTTGGAAATTCATTGCGGTGATGTCTTTTCCTTTGATCAAATGAGGCAGTCATTTGATGTCTTCTAGCGGTATGAATTTTCCTTGATATTTATTCCGTTAATTTACCTAATATGACATCGTTTTGTGGTACCCTCAAGTGTTCCAGGTCCTCTGGGATTAGCTTTGAGACTTTTAGGTCTCAATAATTAGAGCTATTTCTAACCGACAAGTATGCTAAGTGAAGCCTTTTACCACAATGATAAGCATGTAATAATTTTGGAGCATAATAACCAACATGCATAGGGACTTGATTTCTTTTCATATAATTAACAACAGGCTTATGATCAAGTCCTTGTTTCAATTTATCACAACTATGAACATCAACAATATCGGTCGTTTTATCGGTTTTCAAGTTGGATTTTGATAAAATCCTTTTTCTTACTGATTAATATTCTCAACAAGAGTACTATTTTCTTTTTCAAGGTTTCTAATCTTATCAAGTGTGGTGGTGTGACCACATGATAGTGATTCATAGGAAGCAAATAAACTATCATATCATTTTTCAAAACATTGAATTCCTTTTCAAATTTTTGTATTTAACAAGTAAGCTTTGGAATTACATTTTGAAGCTCATCAAAATCATTTTGCAAATCACTATAATCATTAAGTAATACATTATCATAAGAAGTGGAAGGTTTAGAACTTACCTCTTTTTCTTGAAGCCCATAAGACAACGTTTGTTTTTCATCGTCGTCGGAAGTTGTAGAAGCTCATCCCATGTTGTTGGGTTTGAAGTTGTACCCATTTGATAGATGCTTTTGTGTGACTCTTTCATTTGCATATACCTCTTCTAATTTTCTCCATACTTCGTATGCCGATTTAATTCCTACAATATGATCATATTCCAAAATGTTAAGTGAACAATACAAAATATTAAGAGCTTTACCATTTAAGGAGATGATTTTCTTCTCTTCATCATTGAGCTCTTTGAATCCTTGGAGTGTGTGGTGTGTCCATCATCGGAATGGATTCTTCATTAATGAGCCGTGTTCCCAATATCGAACCCGCAACCTTGTAGATAGAATTCCATTCTTTCTTTCCAAAATGTAAAATTTTGGAATCAATTAGTAGTGAGCAGTGTGGAGGTCTTAGGTAAGGTGAAACTTCATTCGTAGCGGTGATCGTTGCTCTTTACTTGCGATGTGGAGCAGGCTTGCCAAGTTTAGCTTTGATACCACTTGTAAGTCAAGCGGCTACGATAATCAGGAGGGTGAATAGATTATCTCATCTTTCGATTTAAGCGACTCTTTTAAGGCAAGCAAGCGAACAAAATAAAGAAGTAAACAAGACGAACAACCCACCTGGCTAATCTCCACCCCAGTATATCCGGGATGGATTTCAAAAAGAAAAAGATTTTATTAATTACCAAAATTAATACACAGCTTACAACATCAACCGAAGCACCACACGCCTACAACACCACATTTGAGATTACCACAATCTCCATCTCCAACGGCACCTTGTGAAGATTACCACAATCTTCAACCTTGAAGAATACGGAATTCTTCAACACCTCAATAAGAAGATCACCACAATCTTCTTGCCTTTAGCCACCTAGATCATCCTAGTGTGTTCTTACCCACAAGAACACTCCATGAGGATATCTTGTGTTGAATGATACTTAAATTCAAGATTACAACTCGATAATGAATAATACAAATTTGAGTGCAAGTGTAATCAAGAAATAAACTTATAGACCTCAAGATGTAGAGAGTGAAAGACCTTGAGCTATTACAACAAGAATAACAATGAAGTACAAATGTGTTTGTGAGTGTATCTTGTTGTGTTGTAATATTCTCTCTTATCATTTGTGCTTCAAATCTTCCTCTATTTATAGGAGATGATTGATCATAAGATAAACTGTCTTGGGGACTTGAAATCCGTAAAAATTGCAAGACAAATGAAGAATATAGATGTTAGAAATCAACCCCATGAGTTAGGAAAATTATCTAAACTCGGCGGATTTGGAATTTCTTTTGTCAAACAATAGGGCGGCAGGTCGCGCGTTAAAGGCGAGAAAAAAAGAAATTACCACAATAAAAACCATCGGGGTGGCCGGTCTAGGGAGTGCTCGGCCCAGGTCACCCAGGATGCGTTTCCAGGTTGGCCCCATGGTGGCCAGGTCACCCCTCATAAAAATGCGTCAGAGATTTGTTATGATTTCTCTCATTCACGTCTTGTCGACGATGCGGTCGACAGGTCGACCTGCTTAAAAAATCGATCTCTTTTTATTGTTTCAAACACAACTTGGGTCACGGGTTGCCCTATAGGGCGACAGGTTGGCCTGAAAACAAAAGTGTTGTCAATTTTATATCGAAAATAAAGCTTCCAAGAAATACTGAAAAATAGTAAAAATATGTTTTAGACCCGATCGGAAATATTAGGACAATATTTAGAAACATTGTTTTGGTGTAAAACAAATCATCAAAATCAAATAAAACCATTTTATCAAAGAGCTTAAGTGAGAGGCGGTCTCACGGATCTAAATCCGTGAGACGGACCTCCTAAGGAGCTCCGTCTTGAGAACATGAACCATGAAAATAAATTTAAAAATAATAATGAACCATGAAGAAACAAAAATAAACCCTAAAAACATGACATGAAGAATAAACCCAAAATAAAAATAAACCCAAAAAAACCAAAAATCCTAAAAACCCAAATCAATTAAAATAAACTCAAAAGCAAAATAAACATAAAAAACAAATATAAACCCTAAGAAAAATAAAATCACGAAAAAAAACCTTTAAAACTTTGTGTAAAGAGCTCCGTCTCACGGATCTAAATCAAGTGAGGCGAGACCGTCTCAAGTTTTTGCCTTTATCAAATAATTAATCTCCGGGTGCTCATTCAATGGTAGTCAAATTTTTCTCTCAAGCTATGCTTGTTGAGTTATAGAAAAGTGTGTGTCTTGGTGTAATTAACTCCGAGGAGCATATTAGGTTTTTTCATGTAATCAAATGGTAGAAAAAAACATGTGTTTCAAACAAATAGCTAAAAATATTGCCAGGGTGGTCTTCGTGAAGACGAGTCGCATGAACTTAAATTCTTAGACGAGGATCTACAAGCACAAAGTATATTAGCACAGTTTTTAGACAAAAATTTGTATAGAGGCATTACTCATTACAGATCCTACATCTAGCAGAATTGAACTCAAACCAAATCCATAAAATAGAACTATATGTTTTGTACTGTGTGAGATAAATTATAAACTTAAGTCTATAGGCAGGTCTCACATAAAGTAACTCTTTTTTGTAGGTTTGGATTATAATCTATTATACCATGAATATCTCCTCTTTCAATACTGAGACCTGTGTCGTAACTG